>CM054156.1:56390850-56409806 GCA_028751875.1 Rapana venosa
ATCCCCGGGCAGACCACCCAAACAGGAGTTGCAATAGTCCAGACGTGAAAAAATGAGAGAGCAAAAATTTTGGATTTTTGAAACTTTTGGACAGGAAACTTTTCGAATTGATAATACCCCCGAAATTTGATTGTGCGGAGGGGCCGGTCGAGTGATGAATTTTTGCATAGGAGTGTGTTGTAAATAATGCCCCCTAGTTTTACTTCACAGCAGGGGAAAAAGGGGATGATGCATTGCCAAGTTGTTTTGGGAAGCTGTTGTGATAGAAAAAGAGTTTGTTTTGGGTCCCAAAAGCATGGTTTTTTTTTTATCTGCTTTTAGCTGTAATTTTTTTTCTGTATCATCCAATTTTGGAATCTTAAAAGCAAGGGGCCATTTTTGGGTAAAGGAGAAGGAGTTTTTTTCAGGAGTGTCGCTCCCTTAGAATCTAGAGTCTCTGCATAAAAATGAGGGGTAAACTGATGGGGTTAATTATATTTTGACAGTGGAGCATGTAAAAGGGTGAAAAAAACAGGGCCCAGAACAGTTCCCTGTGGAACCCCATTCAATCTTGCAGGTACTGATGAATTTTTTTTCCCTGGGGACTGCGGGAATCGGTCAGAAAGGAAAGGGAAACAAAAACCAGGTAAGGGCTCCCCCAGTAACCCCAAATGTTTTTTGGGAAAGACGGGAGATAAAAATAGAGTGGTCAATAGGTCAAAGGCTGCAGAAAGTTAAGTAGAGTAAAAAGGGGAGTTTTTCCCCTGAGTCAAAGCGAGTAAAAGGTGTTTTTAAAGGGTGTGGGCAAGGGAGTTTCAGTCTGTGGTTGACGCGATGGGCCAACGAAAGCAGGAAGGGGGACTGTTGGGGGTGAAGGTGGTTTTTTAGCTTTTTTTTGAACTATTTTTTTAAAGGGAAACTTTAGAGAAAAACGGTAGGTTGGAAAAGGTCTATATTTCTTCAGAATTTTTGGGGTAAAGGTCATGCTTTTTAAAGGTAGAGGTGTGACTATGGTTTTTTTTTAGGGTAAAGGGGAAATTTCCAGAGACAAGAATGGGTTTTATGTAATAGTGGGAATAAGTTGTGGCTGGCACTGTGCAAAAAAAGGGAAACAGGTAAAGGGGTCAAGATCACATTTATTTTATAGTCTTCCTTTTTAAATTAGTTCGATTTCTTTCCCCGCTTGCGAATGAAAGGGAAAGGGGGAGGAGTGCCAAGAAAAGGGGATCAAAGTTGCAGGGTGGAAAAAGGGGTTGGGTCCAAAATGGGGCGAAAGTTTCGGACTTTGGCAAGAAAAAAGCGAAAATAAGAAGGAATTTTAAGTGGTCTGAAAGAAAAGGCCCGAGGACTAGCCCTTTCAGATCCAAGAAACGTGGAAAGGAGGGAAAAAAAAAGATTTCATAGCGTAGCACCCAAAAACTTGAGAAGAGTAATTTCATTTTAATACATTGTATTACACTGTTTAAAACCTGTAAAACAAATTTTATTACCCTGCACTACCCGTAATTTCATTTTTAAAAAACCCTTAAAAACACTGTTATTTCACTTTAATACATTGGAATACACTTAATACATTGTAATACACTGTAAAACCCTGTAAAAAAAATGTAATACAATGCATGTTAACCCCAGACAAAACACGCAAAAACACGTAAAAAAAAAACTGAAAAACAAAAGCACTGTACCCCAGTTCACTACACTCCCAAAAAACTGTAATACACTGTATTACACTGTAATTTAAATTACCTGTACTCACTGGTTAAGACACTTTAAATACCATGTAATACACTGTAATACATTGTAATACACTGTAATACATTGAAATACACTGCAATAAACTGCAATACACTGTAATACACTGTAATACGCTGTAATACAATGCACTGTACCACAGTACACTACACTACAATGCCCTGTAATACATTGTAATACACTGCAATACACTTTAATACACTGTAATACACTGTGATACACTGTGGTACACTGTAATACACTAATACACTTTAATACACTGTAATACTTTGTAACACACTGCAATACACTGCAAGTCACTATAATACAAGGTAATACACTGTAAAATACTGTACTTCACTGTAAGACACTTCAATACCATGTAATACACTGTAATACCATGTAATACCATGTAATACATTGTAATACACTGCAATACACTGTAATACACTGTAATACACTGTAATACACTGTATTACACTGTAATACAATGCAAGGTACCACAGTACACAACACTGCAATTCACTGTAATACACTGTAATACACTGCAATACACTGTAATTCACTGTAATACACTTAAATACATTGTAAAACACTGCAATACACTGTAATACATTGCACTGTACTAGAGTACACTACACTGCAATGCACTGTAATACACTGTAATATACTGTAATTCACTATAACACACTGTAATACACTTTAATGCATTGTAAAATACTGCAAAACACTGTAATGCACTCTAATACACTGTAATACACTGTAATACAAAGCACTGTACCACAGTACACTACACTGCAATGCACTGTAATACACTGTAATGCACTGTAATTCACTGTAATACAATGACATGCATTGTAATACACTGCAACACACTGTAATACACAATAACACGCTGTAATACACAATAATACACTGTAATACACTGTAATACAATGCACTGTACCACAGTACACTACACTGCAATGCACTGTAATACATTGTAATACACTGCAAATACACGGTAATACACTGAAATACACTGTAATACACTGCAATACACTGTAATACACTGTAATACATTGTAATACACCACAATACACTGTTTTGCACTGTTTTACACTGTAATACAATGTAATACACTGTAATACGCTGTAATACAATGCACTGTACCACAGTACACTACACTGCAATGCACTGTAATACACTGTAATAAACTGCAAAACTCTGCAATAGACTGTAATACACTGTAATACACTGTAATACATTTTAATACACTGCAATACACTGTAATATGCTGTAATGCACTGTATTATACTGTAATACAATGCACTGTGCCACAGTACACTACACTGCAATGCACTGTAATACACTGTAATACATTGTGGTGCACTGTAGTACACGGTTAATATACTGTAATTCACTTAATACCACTGTAAGCAATGTATACACTGTAATACACTGCAATACACTGTAATACACTGCAATACACTGTAATACATTGCATTGTACCACAGTACACTACACTGCAATGCACTGCAATACACTGTAATACACTGTAATACACTGTAATACACTGCAATACACTTCAATACACTTTAATACATTTGTAATACACTGCAATACACTGTAATACACTGTAACACACTGCAATACACTCTAATACACTGTATTACACTGTATTACAATGTATTACACTGTAATACACTGCACTGTGCTACAATGCAATACACTACATGTTATACATCACCCTGTACTCTCAGTACACTTCACTGTACTCAAGTACACTAAATTGGGAATCACTGCATAACTGAAATACACTGCACTGTACTGTGGTACATTATATTGTTAAAACATTACTAACACCCACACTGCGCAGTTTACTACCACTGTAATACATGTTAGTACAATGCCATGTTACCACAGTACACTACACTGCAGTGCACTGTAAGTACATTGTAATACACTGCAATACAATGATTAACAGTTATAACTTTAATTACACTGTAATACTACTGTAATACAATGCATTTCACTGTATTACACTGTAATACTACGCAATACACTGTATTAAACCGGTAATACACTGTAATACACTGTAATATACTGTAAATACAATGCAAATTCACTGTAATACACTGTAATACACTGTAATTACAATGCATGTACCACAAGTTACACCTACCACTGCAATTCAGTGTAATACGCAGTTAATACCTGCAATACACTGTAATTCACTGATTATACTTAATCAAACTGTAAAAATGCAATACATGTTACACATGGAATACACTGTAATAGATTGCACTGTACTAGAGTACACTACACTGCAATGCACTGTAATACACTGTAATACACTGTAATACACTGTAATACGCTATAACACACTGTAATACACTTTAATGCATTGTAAAATACTGCAAAACACTGTAATACACTGCAAAACACTGTAATTCACTGTAATACACCTTAATACACTGTAATACACTTTAATATAATTTTTAACACTGTAATACACTGTAATACACTGTATACACTGTTACATAATATGTATTCACTGTATATTACTGCCAAAATTCTGTTATTACATTTTTATAACACTGTATTAGTCTGTAATGACCTGTAATAAACTGCATTACACTGTATTAACAAGCAGCTGGGCCACAGTACACTCACTGCAATGCACTGTAATACACTTAAATGCGATGTAATACATTGTATGATCACTGTAATACATGTTGTACACCTGTAATTCACTGGTAAACAATTGTAATACATTGTGAAATTAAACTGCAATTTACTGTAATACACTGCAATACACTGTAATACACTGTAATACATTGTAATGCACTGCAATACAATGCACCTTGCTGCAGTGCACTACACTACATGTAATACATCACACTGTACGCGGTACACTCCAATGTATCCAAGTACACAGCACTGTAATAGACTGTAATGAACTGAATACACTGCCACTGTACTGTTGTTACATTACATTGTAAAACAACTTTACAAAAACGCATACGCCGCAGTTTATCACTGAAATCACTGTAATACAATGCACTCTTGTACTCTGTACACTAACTGCAATGCACTGTAATACATTGTAAATATTAACTGCATTCACTTATAATACTCTGCAATGTACACTGTAATACACTGTAACACTGTAATGCATTGTAATACACTGCAATTACATGTAATACAATGTAATTACGCTGTAAACACTTGAATACACTGTTATACGCTTTATTACATGCACTGTACCACTGTAACTAACTGCAATGCACTGTAATACATTGTAATACACTGCAATACACGTGTAATAAAAGGCCAATAAATGTAATACACTGTAATAAAAGTAATACACCGCAATACACTGTATTACACTGTTTTTTACATGTAATACAAGTTACATACACGTAATACGCTGTAATTCAATGCACTTTGTTTTTACCAAACAGTAAAACTACATCTGCATGCACTTTAATACATTGTATTTCTCAATGTACTGTAATACATGTATACGTTGCAATACTCGGCAATACACTGCAATACACGATAATTCACTGTAATATATTTAATACACTGAAATACACGGCAATACAGGGTAATACACTGAAATACACTGTATTACACATCTGCACTGTACCACAGTATACACTACACTGCAAAGCACTGTATTACTATGGATTACACTGTAATACATGTAATTCACTTTAATACATTGTTTTCACTTTAATAAATTGTAATACACTGCAATACATTGTAATACACTGCAATACACTGTATTACACTGTAAATCACTGTAATACACTGTACTTCTCTGATTACACTGTATTACAATGTTATTACCACTGTATTACACGTGTAATTCACTGCATTGTGATGGCAGTGCAAGAAACTACATGTATACATCTCACTGTACTGCAGTAAACTTCACTTACTCAGTCACAACATCCATTGTAATACATTGGACTAAAACTGCTATTACAACTCGCACTGTACTGTTTACATAACAATTGTTAATAAAAGTTTTAAACACAGCACTCTGCCGCAGTACTATACACTTTAATACACTGTATTACAATGCACTGTACCACAGTAACTACACTGCAAAGCACTGTAATACACTGTAATACCACTTTTAATAAACTTTTGATTCATATAATTCAACTGTAATTACAACTGTATTACAATTTGATACTTTTGTAATAAACTGAATACATGTAATACCCTGCAATACACTGAAATACACTGTAATACATTGTAATGCACTGCAATACAATGCACCTTGCTGCAGTGCACTACACTACATGTAATACATCACACTGTACCGCGGTACACTCCACTGTACTCCAGTAACACTGCACGTAAGAGACTGTACTGAACTAATAATACACTGCACTGTAAAACTGTTGTACATTACATTGTAAAACACTTTACAACACCAGCCTACGGCTACCCGCAGTTTACTACACAGAAATACAACTGTATACAAGTCACATGTACCTCAGTAACATCTACACTGCAATGCACTGTAATACCTTGTAATAAACTGCAATACACTATAATACACTGCAATACCTGTAATACACTAGTAATACACTGTAATGCATTGTAATACACTGCCAATAACACTGTAATAAACCAATGTAATACGCTGTAAATAAAAAACACAAAAAACACTGTAATACGCGTATTAACAATGCAACTGTACCACAGTAAACTACACTGCAATGCACTGTAATACATTGTAAATACACTGCAATAACACTGTAATACACATCAATACACTGATACACTGTATACAATGTAATCACCGCAATACACTTGTATTACATCTGTTTTACACTGTAATGACACTGTAATAATACACTGTAATCGCTGTAATACAATGGCACTGTAACCACAGTAAACTACACTGCAATGGCACTGTAATACATTGTAATACTCTGCAATATACTGTAATACACTGTTAATAAACGTTGCAATACACTGCAATACACTGCAATACAACTGTAATTTCCACTGTAATACATATTAAATACACGGTAAAACACTGCAATACCAAGTTTGTAATAACACTGAAATACACTGTAATACATTGCACGTACCACAGTAAACTACACTGCACAGTCACCTGTAATACACTGTGTTACAACTGTAATACACTGTTAATTCACTTTTAATACATTGTAGACACATTATAATTGTAATACACGCAATACATTGTAATTACACTGCAATACCCTGTATTACACTGTAACTCACTGTAATACACTGTACTTCACTGCATTACACTGTATTACACCTGTATTACACTGTAAATTACAATGTAATTCACTGCATTGTGATGCAGTGCACTACACTACTACATTAATACATCTCACTGTACTGCAGTACACTTCACTGTACGTCCTTACCAACTACATTGTAATTCTGAACTAAACTGATTACACGCACTGTAATGGGCTGTTCTACAAACAATTTAAAAAGTTTACTAACACCGGCACTCTGCCAGTACACTACACTGTATTACACTGTAATACAATTCCACTGTAGCCACAGTACAAATACAACTGCAAAGCACTGTAATACACTGTAATACACTTTTTAATAAACTTTAATTCACTATAAAACACTTAATACACTGTAATACAATTTGATCATTGTAATATATGCAATACACTGTAGTACACTGCAATACACTGTAATAACACTGTAATACATTGTGATCACTGCAAACACACTGTATTACACCGTTATACACACTGGTAACACTTTGTACTACACTGTAATACACTGTAATGCACTGTAATACACTGACATAAAATGCACTGTAAACACATTACACTACACTGCACTTCACTTTAATACACTGTAATACATTGTAATACACTTTTTTTCGCTGTAATACGCTGTAATACGCTGTACTACACTTTAATACATTGTATTACACTCCAATACACTGCAATACATTGTAATACACTGCAATAAACTGTAATACACTTTAATACATTATAATACATTGCATAACACTGTAATACACCGTAATACAATGTAGTACACTGTAATTCACTGTAGTACACTTTAATGCAATGTAAAACACTGCAATACACTGTAATACACTGTAATACATTGTAATACACTGCAATACACTGTATTACACTGTAACTCACTGTAATACACTGCACTACACTGCATTACACTGTATTACACTGTATTGCACTGTAATACACTGCATTGTGATGCAGTGCACTACACTACATGTAATACATCACACTGTACCGCAGTACACTTCACTGTACTCCAGTACACTACATTGTAATACATTGAACTAAACTGAAATACACTGCACTGTACTGTTCTACATAACATTGTTAAAAACTTTACAACACCGCACTCTGCCGCAGTACACTACACTGTATTACACTGTAATACAATGCACTGTACCACAGTACACTACACTGCAAAACACTGTAATACACTGTAATACACTTTTAATAAACTGTAATTCACTATAATACACTGTAATACACTGTAATACACTGTAATACACATTGATACATTGTAATAAGCTGCAATACACTGTAATACACTGCAATACTCTGTAATACACTGTAATACATTGTGATACACTGAAACACACTGTATTACACCGTTATACACTGTAACACTTTGTACTACACTGTAATACACTGTAATGCACTGTAATACACTGTCATAAAATGTACTGTACCACATTACACTACACTGCAATTCACTGTAATACACTGTAATACATTGTAATACACTGTATTTCGCTTTAAAACTTTGTAATACGCTATATTACACTTTAATACATTGTAATACACTCCAATACACTGCAATACATTGCAATATAGTGCAACAAACTGTAATACACTTTAATACATTATAATACATTAAATTACACTGTAATACACTGTAATACAATGTAGTATACTGTAATTCACTGTAATACACCTTAATACAATGTAAAACACTGATATACACTGTAATATACTGTAATACATTGTAATACACTGCAATACACTGTAATACACTGTAATACACTATATTTAACTGTAATACACTGCAATACACTGTAATACACTGTAATTCACTGTAAAACACAGTAATGCACTGTAATACACTGTAATACAATGTACTACATTGCACTGTACCACAGTACACTACACTGCAAATTCACTGTAATACACTGTAATATACTGTAATACACTGTAATTCACTGTAATACACTGTAAAACACTGCAATACACTGTAATACACTGCAATACACTGTAATACATTGCATTGTACCACAGTACACTACACTCCAATGCACTGTCATACACTGTATTACACTGTAATACACTGTATTTTGCTGTAATACGCTGTAATACACTGTACTACACTTTAATACATTGTAATACACTGTAATACACTGCAATACACTGCAATACACTGTAATACACTGTAATACACTGTAATACACTGTAATACATTGTAATACATTGCAATACGCTGTAATTCATTGTTATACACTGTAATACATTGTAATACACTGTAATACGCTGTAATACACTGTAATACACGGTAATACACTGTAATACACTGTAATACACTGTAATACAATGCACTGTACCACAGTACACTACACTGCAATTCACTGTTATACACTGTAATACACTGCAATACACTGTAATTCACTGTAATACACTTACATACACTGTAAAACACTGCAATACACTGCAATGCACTTTAATACACTGTAATACACTTTAACACACTGTAATACACTTTAATGCATTGTAAAACATTATTGTACTGTTAGGGGTAGTGATCTGTTTGCGAATGCATTGTTCTTCAAATTTAACAACAAACTGTTTAAACGAGATGTTCTCTTTGGGGCTATCTACCTTCCTCCAGAAGGGTCCCCCTTTGAAAATAGAGACTTCTTTGATGAGATAGAAGAAGCAATGCTTCACATTGATCACGAATGTATCTGCTTTCTGGGTGATTTTAATGCCCGGACTGGTACAGTGAATAGTACTGCATTTGAGGTAGATAATAACGGCTGGACTTGGCAGCCAGATGGGGCCACTGATGAAAATTATGGAACCCAATATAATTTGCCGGTTCCTCTCAGAGTTTCACAAGATGTCGCCATAAATAACTGGGGAAAGAAGCTTATAGAATTTTGTAAAACCGTAAATGCCTTAATTGTAAACGGATGTATCGGAGAAGATGCCAAATTTGGTAAATGTTTATGTAAAAACGTCAGTTTAGTAGATTACGCTATTGTATCATTGGATATGATCTATGCTATTTCAGACTTTGTTGTTTGTGATTTTTGTGAACTGTATTCTGATGTACATTGCCCTATTGTTCTTACTCTATATGTAACAGTTTCTAAGTATCTGGAAAACCCCAGGGTAGAAGCGGGGGTTGTGCTTCTGGTTATTGTACATCAAACAGTGTGTTAAAAGCTTCAGAGTTCCCTTGGGGTAAGCCAAGGTGGCTCAAAGAAAAGGAAATTGATTATATATCTTCATTATATAATCAGGAAATTTTTAAGGTTAGAACAGGTATTAAATAGTCTGTTAGGCTCCACAGAGCCAATTTTCACAATCTGAGTAGATAATGTAGTTTGTAATGTTACCAACATTATGAAAGACAGTACAGTAACAAATGGATTGTTGAAAAGAAAGTGTAAGTCTAAAAAGGCACAGCAAAGAAAAACTACAAGGTGCGCATGGTTTAACGCAAGTTGTGGGGCAAAAGCGAAAGGCTTTCTTTAAAGCAGTAAATCAGCATGCTCACTGTAGAGGGAGCAAAAGTTTGTACCTTGTCCGGCAACAAGCAAGTCGTGACTATAAAAAAGAAATCAGGAAGCAATTCAAAATTTATCAAAATAACCTTGTAAAGAAAATTAGAAGAGTAAAGAATTCTGATCCCAAGGCATACTGGAAGATAATCAACGGGACAAAAGTAGATAAAGATATACCAGTTACACCCATATCATGTCAGGCATTTAAGGAACATTTTGTAAAGATATACTCAGAAGCAGAAGAGACCGAAGAAAGTTGCAGTATTGATGAGGATAACGCCATTGTAAACCAAGAGCTAAATTTACCCTTTACTGAAGAGGAGGTACAGAATGCAATCACTAAACTAAAATCAAATAAAACATGTGGTTATGATGACGTCACTAATGAATTTTTAAAGGCGTCGTCAACCAGGTTACTTGGTATATTTACTAAGTTGTTTAATGTCATCCTTCGCTCTGGAAAATCTCCAAATGCCTGGTCCATGGGAACTATTAAGCCAGTTTTCAAGCATAAAGGAAGTTCAGAGGATCCTAATAATTATAGAGGAATAACTATCTTAAGTTGCTTTGGAAAACTATTTACTTCTGTAATTAACAACCGACTGACAAAATATTTCGATGAATGCAAGACTATTGGGCAAGAACAGGCAGGTTTTAGAGCGGGATTTTCCACCACTGATCACTTGTTTGCACTTCATTGCATGATTGATGTGTTTCTTGCCAAGAGAAAACGACTCTATTGCCTTTTTGTAGATTTTGAAAAGGCGTTCGACCGTGTTAATAGAGCTTTTCTGTGGCGGAAGCTGTTCGATCATGGGGTGAATGGAAACATATTAATGGTTATCAAAGATATCTACTCTAAAGCTAAATCATGTGTTAGCAGAGGTGATGAGTGTTCTGACTTTTTTCAAACCTCAACTGGGGTTCGTCAGGGTGAAAATTTGTCACCCTTACTCTTTGCCTTGTACTTGAATGATATGCAGTCCTACATTATGGAAAAAATAAACGGTTTATCTACAATGGCAAAGGAAGCCAGGAAACTAGGGTGGGAAAGAGAAAGGAGGATCTTTTGCTGAAAATGTTTTTGTTATTGTATGCAGATGATACAGCAATTTGTGCTGAATCAAAAGAAGACTTACAGAAAGCTATCGATGCAATTTGTAACTATTGTCATAAGTGGAAACTTAATATAAATGTAGAAAAAACAAAAGTTTTGGTTTTTTCAAGAGGTAAAATCAAGAAAATGCCTTGTTTTACATGTGGTGGTAAAGAAATTAAAAGTGGTTTTTTCTTTTAAATATCTCTGGCTGAACCTTAATTATAACAACAAATTTAACGTGGCACAAAAAAACACTTATATGATCAAGCATGTCGTAGCATGTTCTCTCTGCTAAAAAAAAAGCAGAAGACTTTTTTCTTCCCATTGATATACAGATTGAATTATTTAACAGAGTAGTAGTTCCAATTTTGCTTTATGGATGTGAGGTCTGGACTCCATCAATGTGTGAATTAGCTTCAAAATTACAACTTAAGTTCTTCAAAATAATACTTAAACTGGGAAAATCTACTCCAAGTAAAATGGTTTATGGGGAACTTGGTCAGTTTCCTGTGGAAATAACAGCTAAAGTAAGGATGCTTTGCTTTTGGTTTAAGCTTGTTGATATCGGAAGTGAGCCTAAATTTTCTAACATTGTTTTTAAGTTGCTACATGATATGTATATCGTTAATACCCACAAATCTACTTATTTAACTAACGTAGAAACGTATATTAAACGAAATCGGGTTAAGTGGCATTTAGCAGAATCAGTTTGATCTCAATGTTTCATCTGAATGGTTTAAAGCCAAAGTTACAAGTAGTTTACAAGATCAGTATTTGCAACAATGGTTTTCTCATGTTGATAACAACGACATATTTCTTAATTATAGACTATTTAAGAAGTGTTTCTGCTTTGAAGATTATCTGATGATTCTTCCCCATAATTTGTCATTAACTTTTATTCATTTTCGAACGTTAAATCACAGACTTCCCATCCAAATTGGCAGAATAAGAAATGTTCCTAGAGCAGAGAGAGTCTGTGATAAATGTGGTGAAAACGAGCTAGGTGATGAGTTCCATTATCTATTCAATGTCATTTCTTTGTGCAGCTAAGAAACAAATTTATCCCAGATACTATAGAGGAAACCCAAATGTTATGAAGTTCACGAAATTTTTGTTCCACAAAAAATACACTGCGATACACTGTAATACACTGTGATACACTTAATACCATAATACACTGTAATACACTGTAATACTTTTGTAATACCCTGCGATAACACTGTGATCCACTGTAATAACTGGTTAATACAATGTCAAACACTGTAAACAATATAATTACTGTATAAACACTGGAATACAATGCACTGTACCACAGGACACTCACTTCAATTTACTGTAATACATTGTATACACTGCAATACTCGGTAAATACACGCACTACATTTTATTTAAATAAATTAAACAACCCCCTGGAATACACGGTAATACATTGTTAATACATTGTAATACCCTGTATAACATGTAATACCTGAATACACTGTAAACCACTGTAATACATTGAAAAACACTTTAAGACACTTAATACACTGTATACACTGTAATACAATGCACTGTACACAAAGTGCCCTAGACTTACACCTGCAATGCCTGTAATACATTGTAATACACTGCAATACACTGTAAAGACACGCAATACCTGCAAAAAAAAAAAAAAACAAAACAAAAAAAAAAAATAATACACTATACACTGTAATACATTGCATACACTGCAATACACTATATTTAACTGTAATACACTGCAATACACTGTAATACACTGTAATTCACTGTAAAACACTGTAATACACTGTAATACACTGTAATACAATGTAATAAATTGCACTGTACCACAGTACACTACACTGCAATTCACTGTAATACACTGTAATACACTGTATTTCACTGTAATATACTGTAAAACACTGCAATACACTGTAATACACTGCAATACACTGTAATACTTTGCATTGTACCACAGTACACTACACTGCAATGCACTGTAATACACTGTAATACACTGTAATACATTGCAATACACTTTAATACATTTTAATACATTGTAATACACTGCAATACACTGTAATACACTGTAATACACTCTAATACACTGCAATACACTCTAATACACTGTATTACACTGTATTACAATGTATTACACTGCAATACACTGTACGGTGCTGCAGTACACTTCACTACATGTAATACATCACACTGTACCGTAGTAGACTTCACTGTACTCCAGTACATTACACTGGAATACACTGCACTAAACTGAATTGCACTGCACTGTACTGTGGTACATTATATCGTTAAACACTTTACAACACCGCACTCTGACGCAGTTACAACACTGTAATACATGTAAAACAATGCACGTACCACAGTTACACGACACTGCCATGAGACTGAACATTGTAATAAACTGGCAAATACACTGTAATACACGGCAATACACTGACTACACTGTCAAGACTTGGTAATGCACTGCAATAACAACTGAATACACTGAATACACTGTAAGATACTGTAAAACCACTCTAATACTCTCTAATAGAATCTAATACCTGAAATAACAATGCCCTTTGTACCACAGTTCACTACACTGCAATTCTCTGAATACACTGACATACACGCAATTCACGAATCACTGTAATACACGTTAATACACTGTAAAACACTGCAATAACACTGGTAATACACGCAATACACTGGCAATGCTCGATACATTGTAAATACACTGCATCCACTGTATACACTGCAATAACACTGTAAAACCTTATTACACTGTAATACATTGCATATACACTGCAATACACTATATGTAACGTAATACACTGCATACACTGTATTCACTGTAAAACACTGTAATACACTGTAATACAATGTAATAAATTGCACTGTACCACAGTACACTACACTGCAATTCACTGTAATACACTGTAATACACTGTATTTCACTGTAATACACTGTAAAACACTGTAAAACACTGCAATACACTGTAATACACTGCAATACACTGTAATACTTTGCATTGTACCACAGTACACTACACTGCAATGCACTGTAATACACTGTAAAACACTGAATCATTGGCAATACACTTTAAATCCAGTTTAAATAACATTGTAATTACACTGCAATACACTGTAATACACTCAAATACACTGCAATACACACTAATACCTTATTACAATGTAATTCACTGCAATACAACTGCACGGTGCAGTACTACATTTAAAACAATGCACTGTACCAAAGTACACTACTACCTACCTACACCTGCAAAGCCCTGTAAATAAAATAATATAATAAAATACACTGAAATACAATGCCTTGTACCACAGTACACTACACGCCAAATCACTGTAATACACTGTAATACCTGCTATACACGTAATTCACTGTAATACACCATTGAATAACTCGGTAAACACTGCAACTACACTGGAATACCTGTAATAACACTGTAATACATTTAATACACTGCAATACCCCTGTATTACATTGTAATACACTTTAGTACACTAATAATACATTGTAATACACTGAATACATTGTAATACACGTAATACACACTGTATGCACTGTAATACACTGTAATGCAATGCACTGACAAAACATAAACTAACACTGAAAGCACTGGAATACACGGTAATACATGTTAAGACACAGCAATACATTGTATACACACATTACACTGTATTACACTGTGATACACGTAATCACACAAGTAATACACTGACCACTGTGTAATTACTAACTGTAATACAATGCACATACCAAAGTACACTACACTGCAATGCACTGTCATACATTGTAATACACTGCAATACACTATATTTAACTGTGATACACTTCAATACAGTGTAATACTTTCTACTTCACTGTAATACACTTTAATACACTGTAATACACTGCGATAATTTGTAATACACTGTGATACCTTGTAATTCTCGATAATACACGGTAATACACTATAATACATTGTAATACACTGTATACCACTGTGATACACTGTAATACTAATGTAATCACTGTTAATACAATATAAGGGGCACTATGTAATACACGGTAATACAATCACTGTACCTACATAGACACACACTGCAATGCACTGTAATAAATTTGTAAGACCCTGCAATACCCTTTAATGGCACTGCGATACACTGTAATACACTGCATTACAACTGTAATACACCTGCCAAAACACTGGGTAATACATTGTATTACATTGTAATACTCTGCAATACACTGTAATAACAGTGTAAATACACTTAATACTTTAATATTTATATTACATAGTATTAACAAAAATGCATTGGAACAGGAGAACATTGCAGTGTAGTGTACTGTGGTAAAGTGGCATTGAATTACAGTGTTATTACAAAGTAATTACAGAGTATTACCAGTGTCTCACAGTGTAATACACTGTATAGTAGTGTTACAATGTATTGCTGGTATTACAATTAATTACAGTGTAATACAGTGCAGATTGCAGTGTAAGTGTACGGTGAACAGGTGCATTGGCCTTACAGTGTCTTACAGTGTCTTACAATGTATTACAATGTAGTACAGTGGATTACAATGTTTTACAGTGTAATTACATAGGTATTCAGGTAGTACAGATGTATACAGTTTTTGCAGTGTATTACAAGGTATTACAGTGTTTACAGTGATTCCAAAGATTGCAGTGAATTAAGAAATTTTAATATTTTTACAATGAAAAAAACAGTGCATGCGTGTAGTGTAGTGGAAAAGTGCTTGTATTACGCGTATTAAAAAGTTTAACTGTATTTACAGTGCTTTTCATTGTTCCAGTGTAATACGTGTTTGAGTGTATTAAAAGTATTGCTGTGTTTAAAAATGTATTACAGTGTATTCAGTGCATTGCAGGTGGTACTGTTGAAAATGCATTGAATTACAGTGTATAAAGTATTGCAGTGTATTACAGGTATTGCGTGTATTACAATGTATTCAGTGCATTGCGTGGTGTATGTGGTACGTGAATTGTATCAGGTATTTACAGTGCATTTATTGTATTACGTGTTTAAAGGTATTAAAGTATTACAGTTATCACAGGTATCACGGATTAAATTGATTACATGTATTACAGTGTTTACCGAGTAAAGTGTATCAAAGTGTTTTAAAAGTGTATCGCACTGTATTACAGTGTATTTAAAGTGTTTTACGTGACGTACGGTGTTTTCAGGTATTAGGATGCAGTGTTTACAGTTTAAAATAGTGAAATTGAGTGTTTACATGTTTACGTGTATTACGCATATTACAGTGTATGCAGTGTATTACAATGTATTACAATGAGAACAGGTATTACGGTATTACAGTGTATTGCGTGTTTTACAGTTTTTTGCGTGTATTACAATTTCTCCATGCTTTGGGGCAGTGTATTTCACTGTGGTACATTCATAGTTTACTTTTTCACGGGTGTATCACGTGTATAAAATTTATTACGTGATTACAGTGTATAAAAAAGTATTACAGTGTATCACGCGATTACAGTGTACGCAGTGTATTACAGTTTTTAAAGTGTATTAAAGTGAAAAAGTTCATGTATTACGTGTATTACAGTGTATTAAGGGGGAAAAATGTTTTTCAGTGAAAAGTGTTCTGTTGGTTAAAAATGCTTGTATTACAGTGTTTTAAGTGTATTGCGTGAAATTACAGTGTATTGCGTGTTTCAATTTTTATTAAAGTGCATTTACGTGTTTAAAGTGTTTTTACAGTTAATTACACTTAATACATGTTTTTCAATGTTTAACATGCATTGCAGTTGTGTTTTTGGTAAAGTGATTGTTTTCGTGATTCAGTGTATTACAGTGCATTGCAGTGTGTGTACATTGTACATGCATTGCTTTACAGTGAATTACAGTGTTTACAATGTATTACAGTGTTTTTTAAAATGTTTTTACAGTGTATTAAAGTGTTTACAATGTAATAAGGTGTATTTCAGTAACAATGTATTACGTGTTTACAGTGGTTTACAGGTATTGCGGGTATTAAAGTGTTATGCAGTGTTTTTAAAAAAGTTTTACAATGTTTCATAAAATTTACATGTACTAATGTATTACAGTGAATTGCAGTAAGTGTACTGTGGTACAGTGCAAGCTTTTACTTTGTATTACAGGTTTTTAAAATTGTATTACAGTGTTTTACAGTAAAATTACGGTATTACGGTATTGCAGTGTATTACAGAAAATATAGTGTATTGCAGTGTTTTTAAAATGTATTACAGTGTATTACGGTATTGCGGTTTTGCTTTATTCGTGTTTTTGCAGGGGTATTGAAATGTAACAGTGCATTGCATGTAGTGATGTGGTACAGTGCTTTGATTCAGTGTTTTTCCCTGTATTCCAGTGAAAAAGTTTTTAAACAATGTTTACATTTATTACAGTGTTTTAAAGTTTAAATTTTATACGTGTATTGCAGGTATTAAAATTTTTAACAATGTTTTTAAAGTGTTTTAAAAAAATGTATTACGGTATTCAGTGTTTTGCAGTGTTTTTACAATTTAGACAGTGCTTGCAGTGTAATTTTTGGGGTACAGTGAATTTTTTTTACTTGTATTACGTGCATTATTGTATTGCAGTGTATTCTAGATTTCAGTGTATCCCAGTGTATCCCCCTGTAACGGTGTATCGCAGTGTGATACATGTTTAAAAGTTTTTTAAAATTTGAAGAAGTGTATTACGTGTATTAAAGTGAATTGCAGTGTGTGTATTGTGGTAATGCATGTATTACTTTGTTTTACAGTGTAAAACAGTTTATTACAGTGTTCAGTGAATTACAGGATTACAGTGTATTGCAGTGTTTTAAAATTTAATATGGTATTGCAATGTATTACATTGTATTACGTTTATACAGTGTTTACAGGTATTGCAGTGTATTACAATTATTGCGTGAAATAAAAATTTTTAAGTGCTTTGCTTGTAGTGTATTGTGATAAAGTGCATTGTATTACAGGTGTTTAAGTGCTTTAAAATTGTATTCTGTTTTACAGGTATTACTATATTTCATGTATAACTTTTTTCACAAAATTTAAAATGTTTACAGTTTTTTACAGTGTATTCCCGGTATTCGTGTATCACATGATTACAGGTATCGCTTTTGTTTTTCAGGGATACGTGCATTTTTTTTTATTAAGTGTATTACAATGTATTACAATGATTACAATGTTTTACGGTTTTAAAATGCATTACTGTATTTGCAGTGTATCACGTGTATTGCAGTGTATTAAAATGTATTCAGTGCTTACAGTGTAGGTTGTGGTACAGTACATAGTATTACAGTGTTCCAGGTATCACTGTATTAAAATGAATACATTTTGTTTTATTACA
>CM054156.1:56410306-56434794 GCA_028751875.1 Rapana venosa
ATTACACATAACATACACATACACACATAATACTAACACACCACAACACAACACAAAAACACACACCAAAAACCAACACACACATACCACAAACATACACATAAAAATACACAAAAAACCTACATATACAATCACACAATAAATACACAACTATATACAAACAATAAACATACATAAAAAACACCATAACATACAACACTCATATACACACAAACACATACACAAAAAACAAAAAAAATACCATACACCACACATACACATCCCCAACATACATTTAAACCAAATAAAAAACACATACACTGACACAAATACACTACACAACCACTTCTCAATACGCATACAACCAAACAATAAAAATTTACAAAACCCAAAAACCCATACACATACACATACCACACACTACAACACACATACACACACATAAAACATTCACATACGGATACACGTACACATTAGATACACATACACCTACACATATCCCACACATCACTACACATACACAAAAACAACACAACACAGAACAAACTATAAAACAACACATACCACACTACACAAAAATACACATACACAAACAATACACATAACATACACGTAACATACAATAGACACACAACACAATACACATACAAATACACATACACACATATACACATAAACATACACACATACAAATATACATAAAATAATATAAACTATACACATACACAAAACACACACCACATACACATACACATAAAACAACATACACATACACATACACACACATAAACATATCATAAAACAAAACTACACCATCACACACATACGCACACACAAAACACACATGAACAAATAACATATACACATACACATACACATAAACACAATACACTTTTACACATACACACATTTACACATAACACACAAAAAACACAAATAAAACATACACCACAAAATACACCATGCACTCCCACAACATACACATACACATACACATACACAAAACATATAGGTACACATAGATACACATACACATACTAACAAAATGCACAAAACACACACTACACACATACACATACACACAAAACATTAACATACAAACAAATACACACACATATACATACACACATACACATACACACACAAACAACACACATACACATACAAAACTACACATACACATACCCACACATACCAACCAAACACATACACATACATTAAAAGCACACTACACATACATAATACACATACAACACATACCCATACACATACCCACATACACATACACACACATAAACATACACAAAACGCATGCACATACACATACACAACTACACACATCACATACACACACACCTTAACAATACTAACACATACATACAACAACAACATACACACACATACCAAAATACAATAACCACATTTTAACACAAAAACACAAAAACACATCCCAACACATATAAAAACACATCCCTTACACATACACATACAAAAACATACACACATCCCACCCTTACAACATACACATACAATAAAAACACATCACATCACATACACATACGCACCCCAAAACACACACATTACATCAACACATACACATAAACACATATACACAAATACACATACACATACACACCTACCTACAATACACTCACATACACCACATACACATACAAAACACACAAAAACCAAACACATACACATAAAAACATAACAACATACACACACATACACACACATAACATCACAACATACACTACCATACACACATACATATACAAATAACCAAAACACATACACAGACAATACACAACATGCACACAACACATACACACACATACAATACCATACACATCACAAAAATACTCTACACACACAAAAAAAATTTTCCCCTTTCTGGCAATATTTACTTCACATTAAAACTTTTGTCAAAAAAACTTTAAAGCTAAAGGGGGAATTGATTTCCCTCCAGGAAAGACAGGGGTCCCCAAGGTTCATTATCACCTTATTTTTCAACTTTTATATTCCCTTTCCCAATTTTTATCAAGCAATGTTGTTATTGTACAATATGCTGACGATATATGTATGTGGATGGATGTTACCATGAAAAAGAAAACACCAAAAGACAGTTAAATTTTTATCAAAAAGTATATAAAAAAGAAATTGACAAACTTAGTGGTTATCTTTTTGAGAATGGGTCTTTCACTTTCCCTGAAAAACCAACCTTGTCCTTTTTATAACGGTGTTGACCCACAGTTCTACCTAATTTTCGAATAAATGGAGAAGCTCTAGAATACAAACAAGCAGTGAAAATTTAGGAGTATTCCTTACTTCTAAGTTAACGTGGAATCAACATATTGAATATATGGCAACTAAAGCTAAGAAAGTTCTTAACTTCTTAAAAAATTACTAGTAAACAGCCATGGGGACAAGATATTACTGTATTAAAGCATCTGTCCTTGTCCCTTGTGCGATCAAGACTGTCTTATGGACAAGAAGTATTTTTCAGTGCGCCAAATTATTTGCTTCAGAAAATCCAGAGTCTTGATTGTAAAGCATTTCGACTTGCTTTAGGTGTACCAGCTACGCCTCATCTCTAGGTACATATAAGGAAGTAGGAGTTCTTCCTTTAAATGAATATCGACAGCTTGCTGTGGCAAAATATGTTTAAGAAGTACAACAAATGACAGCAACGTTGAAAATGAAGTCCTGATAAAGTCTGACATTCACTTTCCGAAAAGAGCAAGAACTATCAGCTCGCTTACTACAATTATACTTACACTTCTCCCCTTTTTAAACATTCAGAACTTAAACCAAATGAATTAGCAAAATCAGTACAGTCAGCTCCCTACCCACCTTGGGAACTTTTTAAAGCTCATTTTGACATCAATCCTTCTTCTGTAAGAAAAGCTGAAAATGTTAACATTCTTACATCGCTAGTAAAAGAACATATTCAAACTACTTATCCTGATCATCTCAAAATCTATACTGATGGGTCCGTTTAAAATACTAATGAGGCTGGTGCAGCTTTCATTATTCCATCATTAAAAGTAGAACGAGATGTCTACCTGGGAAAAAAGAAATCTATATTTACAGCTGAGCTAACTGCTATAGTGTTGGCACTTAACTATGTACTTGACTTCCTAAAGACATATTCAACATACTTTTGTGTGTTGATTCTAAATCGGTTTTTACATGCTTTAAGAAATTCTACTTTTAAAGTAAGAAAAGACCTAATCATTGAAATCAGGCATCTGGTACACTTTTTGATTTTAAGAGGTAGTACTGTTACTTTCTGTTGGGTTCCCTCACACACTGGTATCTTTTTTAATGAAAAAGTTGACAGTCTTGCAAAATATGGCGCGAGAAATAAAAATAGTTCTTGTGAAATAAACGTTGCTTATCTCTGCATGAGGGATACAGCTTGCTACAAAACGCTTGCTGGAAGCACTTCAGAAAGAAAATATATGATTCTGGCTATTGTCTTTATAATGGTTGTACAAGCAATGTGATAGATTTTCGAAATGCTTCATTTCTAACAAAGTCTGTGGTTGGTATAATCGTAGAAATATGTTATCCCTTATGTACAGATTTAAACTAAATGCTTTCAGGACAAAGTACGTGAAAGATGTAAACTGTATTTGTGGGGAGAATTACCAATAGTCATGTTATTTTTGATTGTGGACATTAAAGCATTTTTACCTGCTATACTGGTTTAATCACTGGATCAGATTTTGTCTGAACCATCGTTACTGTTGGACATTGTGTTAGGATTGATAAGAAGTCCGATAATTCAGTTTTTGTAGTATGTTAAAGTTAGTTTTTAAGTACTGTTATTTGACACTTTTTGTTATTGTTTACATTCTCTTGTTTATTTTACTTTTCCCCGTCTAAAATCACTAAATGTGAATAGACGTTAAACTGAAGATCTCACATACAAATACACATACACAAACACACACATACACATGCCCATTTACATACAAAACCATACACATACACACACATAACATACACATACAACCATACACTTTACACATACACAACATACACATACACATACACAATACACAAATACACATACACATACACACCACATACACACACATATAACACCACATAACACATGCACTAAATACACAAACCACACACATAACATACACAAATACACATACACATACACACAAACACATGACAAAACAATACCACATACACACACAAAAACATACACACATTTACACATACACATACACATACACCCCATACACATACACACACATACACATAACACACATACACATACACATATACACATAGACATACACTAACACACATTCACATACACATACACACACATTAACTACAACAAAACCACAAATACACATACACACACACACCAAACAAATACATAACACATACACACCAAAAAACACATACACATGAACATTCACATACAAAATACCACAAAATATACACATACCATACACACAAATAAACATCCACATACACATACACACACATACACAAACAAAATTACCCATACACACACACAATCCATACAATACACAACATACACATAACCACATCACACACTTTTAACATAGAAATACACACACAAACAATAACAAAATAACACAATACACTACACAACACATCCCACACACATAACATACACATATACGACCATTGAACACATAACATATCAAAAACATCACATACACCTAACACCATACACATACAACACATTACACATAACACATACAAAAATACACATAACACTAACATAAACACACATAACATAACACACATAAAAAACCCAAAATACAAAACACATACATAACAACACTAAAAAACAAACACCACATCAAACCAACATACACATAACAAACACAACATAACACATTAAAAACATACAATACAACACAATAAAAACCAATACACAAACACATTACACATACACAAAAAACACACATAATATACAAACACAACACAAAACAATACACACAACACACACTTTACCACCAACACATAACACATACATAACATAATACACAAAATACACAATGCAATATACACAATACACACACAAAATACACATACACTTACACACATACACCACATACACACACATCCCGAAACATACACATACACACCAAACCTACACATACCACACATAACACAAACAAAAAATAAAATACACATACATACACATACACACCAAAACACATACCATACACTCCTTACAATCACATACACCCCACATAACTAACATTACCAAACATACATACACAAACAAAACACAACAATACACATACATACACTTTACACACATAACATACTTTACAACAATAAAAAACAATCCCACACAACATACCTAAAAACACATACAATATACACAATACACACACACTACACATAAAATACACACAACAACACATCACATCACACTACACATACTTAAACCCACACACATACACATCCACATACACATCACATAAACAATACAAAAATACACATATAACACACATACACATACACATACACCTTTACACATACAACACTTACACATACACATACCACAATACATACATAACACCATACAAAACACAACACATACACATACACATACATACCACACACATATCACATACACATACAACATACACATTAACATAAAACATAAACACATCCCCAACAATACACTACACCACATACACACACATACACACAAAAACATCCACATACACACACACACATACACAAACAAATCCCATAACCACATAACACATACACAAAACAAACCCAATACACATAAATACACACAAATAACATACACAAACAATACACATACATTACACACAAAAACATACAAAACACAAAACACATACACAAACACACATCACATGCATAACACATCCCACACATACAAATACCATCATAACATACATAACATACACATACACACAATACTTTACACAAAATACACAACCCCAAATACACAAAACATCAAACATAACATACACACACATTAAAACAACTTTAACACATACACCATCACTCTCACACACATACACACACTCCAAAATACACATACACATACGACACAATACACAACAAACACACACACATACACAAAACATCTACAAACCCCAACACATACACTCACATAACATACACATACAACACATACAAACATAACATACACACACATACCAATAATACACATACATAACAATACACATACACAACACATAAAACAATACACATACAAAACACATCCCACATCACACAATACATAAACATTACACATACAATACACACATCCATACAATACAAACACAACACAACAACACATACACATAACACCCAACACAACATCACTACACAAAACTACCAAACTCACCATACAAACCAAAATCCAAACATACCCATACCCAACACACATAACATACACACAAACCCCATCCACATAAAATCACAAAACACAAAACTCAAAACAAACACACAATACACACTTCCCCAAAAACATACAATATAACACACAATAATTACACTTTTAAATAACACATAAAACCATACCAAAACACATACACATAAACACATACCTATACACACCTACCCCACACATAAAACATACACACAAAACCCCTACAAAACAATTTACCCCATACACTACACATAACACTTTACACACACATACACATACACATCACACACATAAACTACAAAACACACACAAAATACAATCACTACACACATCATATCACATACACATAACAACATACACAATTACAAATACACATTACCACAACAAAAATAAAACATACACCCAACACATACAATAAAAACAAATGCACACATAACACACACATAAAATAACCTAACACATACACAACAAACATACACATAATCACATACAAACACCAAACACATACAACACAAAACACATACACACACATACCCATAAAATACACACAATACCAATAACATAACACAAAATTCACATACACATACAAAATACACATATAAACACATACACATCCACATCAACATAACCTCACATACATACACAATACATACAAACATACACACACCATACACATACACCCACATACACAAAACAAAAAACAATATACACATACACACTACAAATACAACACACATACCACACACACACACATACACTACCAATAACACTAAAAAAACAAACAACACAAAAAACCATCAACCCTACACAAAACTACATTACACAAACCAAAATAACATACACATAACAAATACAAAATACCTTTACCCCACATTCACATACATACACACACAAACCCCATACACATACACATAAAACATACACACAAAATACACATAAACTACACACATACAATACACCAAACACAACACACACACATATACACATACATACACCCACACCATCCAACTACAACATACACATCCAAAAATACACACATAAATAACAATCAAAAAATACACACATACAAACACAATACACATATACAACACAACACACACATAACCCCTACACACACAAAACCCAACAACCCTTTACAAGACACCATCCAACACACACAAACCTAACACTCACATAACACACACACATACACATACACATAACACACACAATACACCATCACATACACCAACACACATACAAAAAACCCCAAATACACATACTATACAAAACACATACACATACAACACACAAATACATACACACTACAAAAACACATACAAAACACATAAAACCATACACACACATAAACAACACATAACATACGTACACACATACACACACTCACACATACACATACATATACGCACACACATACAACACATGTACAAATCCATATATACATACACATACACATACACACAAACACATACAATACACACACATACACTTTCACACACAACACCCACATACACATACACACAATACCATACACATACACCCATACACATACACATACACATTCACTTACACACACATACACATACACACAAGCATAAACATACATATACACATACCCCACATACACAATACAAATACACTACACACATACAAACGCACATACACATACACACACATACACATAACATACACACACATACACATACAAATAACACATATGCACACACTTTACACATACATACAATTTACACATACACATACACAAACACACTTTACACATACAAATACACATATGCACACATATACACACCAAGAAATACACATCACATACACAACCCCACAAAATACACATGCCATTCACATACACACACATAACATACATACACACACCCCTACACATACACATAACACACACATACACATACACACACATACACATACACATATCACACAAAACACCAAAATACACATAATATACACACATACACATACACATACACACACATATACACATCCACATCAACATACACATACAATACACTACACACACATACACATACACAATAGACATAACACAAATACACATACACATTAACAACACATACACACATACACATACACACACATACACATACACACATTTACACATCCCACATACACATACACACACATACACATAACACAACCATACACATACACATTCACACACATACACATACACACACAATACACATACAATATACACATACACATACACACACATACACATACACATTCACATACACACACATATACACATACACACACACAAAGAAATAACATACACATACACACAAATACACATACACAAAACATTCACATACACACAACACATACACAAACATTACATACACATACACATACGCTGCGACGGGCCTAGCAAGCCGGCAGTTGATTTCATAAACCGCTCAAGAAAGAAAAAGGAGATATAAACGGAATGATTTCAACGGTAAACAACTTGGCGAGAAAAACGGACAACGAGTAAGGAATTGTGACAAGATAGTGACTTCGAACATCTGTGGTTTGACAAACAAAAAACCTGAGCTTTTTGTTTTCGCCAGGTAAGGGGTCAGCGAACCCGGGGTATCACTGAACCAAACGGAAAGGAAAACGGACGGAAAAACACCAAACTTCTTTTGGGTTTTGGAGTGGAAGAAAAAGAGCAGAGAGCAAAAATGGTGTGGTTTCATCATAAACCCAATTGGCAAAGAGCCTAGTGAGTACGGAGCTTTTCAAAAAGACACTAAAATCAGCTTTAGAGGGGGCGAAAAAGAATTTTAAACACATACGGGTTTAGCACCTTGCAATGACCCCTACTCAGTGGGTTAAACCGTTCTTCGAAAAGCCCGATTTTATAAACGGTTTTCCCTGAAAAAAAAATCTATATGTCAGGGGGAGACTTCAACGGCCGATTGGGAAAAAGACTCCATGGACAAAACATCTTGGTCCCCCTGTGCGAAAGAAACCATGCAAACTAAAACCAACCTGACTGGAATATGCGCGGGGCATGACCCGATAAACACCAACACCTTCTTCCCAAAATGGAGCTACTCAATTTATACCTGGTACAAAAAGGGAAGACATAAAAATCTCGTCCCAAAACGACTTTGTGTTTAAAAAGATTCAGATACGGAAAAAGTTCGATTCAAGAGCTATCCCAAAAAGCTGGCCCGGCACAGACCAAGGCCAGTCTCACAAGCTAACCCCAAAAAAAGGGGACCCCCAAAAAAAAAAACAGCCCCAAAGACTTAATATGCAAAACTGCGGGAAGAGGAGGTCAAGTTTCGATGGCACATGTAAAGAGAATTGGACTTGGGGTTTCCACCACATCAGGTGAGAGCAAAAACTGGACACTTTTAAAACCGCTGTGAGGACTCTTTGAAAGAAGTGTGGTGTGAGAAGACTAAGGAAAAAACCGAAAAGCAACACTTTGGGGAAAAAGAATGAAAGAAGCAAGCAGAGAGAAAAAAGAGTCTTTACAAAACTGGATTAAATCAAAGAAAGAAAAGGATACTCAGTACAGAATTGCCAAGAAAACCAAAAAAATAGTCAGAACAGCAAAAAAAATTTTATGTAATGCCTGAAAACACGAATCCTGTAAAACATTGTAATACACTGCAAAACACTATATTTAACGTAATTTCACTACAATGCCTTAATACATGTACTTTACTGTAAAACACTTTAATACACTGTAATACACTGCGATATACTGTAATACACTGTGATACACTGTAATACTCGGTATACACTTTAATACACTTAATACATTGTAATACACTGTGATACACTGTGATACACTGTAATACTATGTAATACACTGTAATACAATATAATGCACTGTAATACACTGTAATACAATGCACTGTACCACAGTACACTACACTGCAATGCACTGCAATACACTGTACAACACTGTAATACACTGTACTTCACAGCAATACACTTTAAAACACTGTAATACACTGCGATACACTGTAATACACTGTGATACACTGTAATACTCGGTATGACACTGTAATACTTGTAATACACTGTGATACCACTGTAATACTATGTAATTACACTGTAATACACTGTAATACATATATATTGCACTGTAATACACTGTAATACAATGCACTGTACCAAGGTACACTACACTGCAATAAACTGTCATACATTGTAATATGTAATATACTGTAATTCACTGTAATACACTTTAATACACTGTAATGCACTTTAATACAATGTAAAACACTGCAATACACTGTAATACACTGCAATACACTGTAATACACTGTAATACACTGTAATACAATGTAATACACTGTAATGCACTGTATTACACTGTAATACACTGTAATGCACTGTAACACAATGCACTGTACCACAGTACACTACACTGCAACGCACTGTAATAGACTGTAATACACTGTACTTCAATGCAATACACTTTAAAACACTGCAATACACTGCGATACACTGTAATACACTGTGATACACTGTAATACTCGGTAATACACTGTAATAAACTGTAATTTATTGTAATATACTGTGATACACTGTGATACACTGTAATACTATGCACTGTACCACAGTACACTACACTGCAATGCACTGTAATACATTGTAATACACTGCGATACACTGTAATACACTGTGATACACTGTAATACTCGGTAATACTCTGTAATGCACTGTAATACAATGCACTGTACCACAGTACACTACACTGCAATGCACTGTAATACACTGTAATACGCTGTAATACACTGTACTTCACTGTAATACACTTTAAAACACTGTCATACACTGCGATACACTGTAATACACTGTGATACACTGTAATACATTGTAATACACTGTGATACACTGTGATACACTGTAATACTATGCACTGTACCACAGTACACTAAACTGCAATGCACTGTAATACATTGTAATACACTGCAATACACAGTAATACACTGCAATACACTGTAACACACTGTAATACACTGTAATACATTGTAATACATTGTAATACACTGCAATACACTGTATAACATTGTAATACACTTTAATACACTGTAATACACTGTAATACATCGTAATACACTGTAATACACTGTAATACACTGTAATACAATGCACTGTACCACAGTGCATACACTGCAATGCACTGAGTTACATTGTAATACACTGAAATTACTCTGTAAAAACACTGCAATACACTGTGATGACTGTATTCACTGTAATACTTTGTAATACACTGCAATACACTATATTTAACTGTAATACATGCAATGCACTTTAATACACTGTATGCACTTAATAAATGTAAAAACACTGCAATACACTGTTTTACACTGCAATACACTGTAATTACACTGTAATACACTGTAAAACACTGTATTACACTGTAATACACTGTAATGCACTGTTATACAATGCACTGTACCACAGTACACTACACTGCAATGCACTGTAATACACTGTAATACACTGTAATACACTGTACTTCACTGTAATACACTTTAAAACACTGTAATACACTGCGATACACTGTAATACACTGTAATACACTGCGATACACTGTAATACACTGTAATACACTGCAATACACTGTAATACACTGTTATACACTGTAATACATTATAATACACTGCAATACACTAATTTAACTGTGAATACTGCAATACATGTAATACACTGTACTTCACTGTAATACACTTTAATACACTGTAATACACTGCGATCACTGTAATGCACTTCGATACATTGAAATACTCGGTAATACACATTTAATACAATGTAATACATTGTAATATACTGTGATACACTGTGATACACTGTAATATATGTAATACACTGTAATACACTGAAATTTAAATATAATGCTTTTTAATACACTGTATACAATGCACTGTATCACAGTACACTCACTGCAATACACTGTAATACATTGTAATACACTGCAATACATGTAATATACTGCAATACACTATAATACACGTAATACACGGTAATTACATAGTAATACATTGTAATACACTGCAATAAACTTTATAACATTGAAATTTCACGTTAGTACACTTTTATACATTGTAATACACTTTTTTACCTTAATACACTGTAATACACTGTAATACAATGCACTGTACCACAGTGCATTACACTGCAATGCACTGTAACACATTGTAATACACTGCAATGCACTGTGATACACTGCAATACACTGTAATTATGTATACACTGTATACATTGAAATACCGCAATACACTATATTTAACTGAACTACATGCAATACACTTTTAAGACACTGTATTTCACTGTAAAACACTGTAATACACTGTGATACACTGTCATACAATGTAATACATTGCACTGTACCACAGTACACTACACTGCAATTCACTGTATTACACTGTAATTCACTGTAATACATTGTAATACACTGCAATACATTTAATTTAACTGTAATACCGCAATACACTGTAATACACTGAAATTTACACTGTACTTCACTGAAATTTACACTTTATACACGGTAAACACTGCGTTTACACTTTTAATACACTGTGATACACTGTAATACTCGGTAATACACTGTAAAAACACTTTTAATTTACACTGTAATATATAGTAATACTCTGTGATACACTGTGATACACTGTAATACTATGTAATACACTGTAATACACTGTAATACAATATAATGCACTGAAATACACTATAATACAATGCACTGTATCACAGTACACTACACTGCAATGCACTGTAATACATTGTAATACACTGCAATACATTGTAATACACTGAAATACACTGTAATAGACTGTAATACACTGTAATACATTGTAATACATTGTAATACACTGCAATACACTGTATAACATTGTAATACACGTTAATACACTGTAATACATTGTAATACACTTTAATACACTGTAATACACTGTAATACACTGTAATACAATGCACTGTACCACAGTGCACTACACTGCAATGCACTGTAATACAGTGTAATACACTGCAATACACTGTAATACTCTGCAATACACTGTAATACACTGTAATACACTGTAATACATTGCAATACACTGCAATATACTATATTTAACTGTAATACACTGGAATACACTGTAATACACTGTAATTCACTGTAAAACACTGTAATAACCTGTAATACACTGTAATACAATGTAATACATGCACTGTCCCACAGAAACACTACACTCCCAATTCACTGTAATACACTGTAATTCCTGTATTTACTGTAATCACTTTAAAACACTGTATTCACTGCGATACACTGTAATACACTGTGATACATTTTAATACTCGGTAATACACTGTAATAAACTGTAATACATTGTAATACACTGTGTTACATTGTGATACACTGTATTACTATGCACTGTACCACAGTACACTGCACTGCAATGCACTGTAATACATTGTAATACACTGCAATACACTGTAATACTGTGCAATACACTGTAATACACTGTAATACACTGTAATACATTGTAATACATTGTAATACACTGCAATACACTGTATAACATTGCAATACACTTTAATACACTGTGATACACTGTAATATATTGTAATACACTGTAACACACTGTAATACACTGTAATGCACTGTAATACACTGAAATATAATGCACTGTACCACAGTGCACTACACTGCAATGCACTGTAATAAATTGCAATACAGTGCAATAAACTGTAATACACTGTAATACACTGTAATACACTGTAATACACTGCAATACATTGTAATACACTGCATGACACTATATTTAACTGTAATACAGTGCAATACACTGTAATATACTGTACTTCACTGTAATGCACTTTAATACACTGTAATACACTGCGATAGACTGTAATACATTGTACTTCACTGTAATACACTTTAATACACTGTAATTCACTGCGATACACTGTAATACACTGTGATACACTGTATGACTCGGTAAAACACTGTAATACACTCTAATACATTGTAATACACTGTGATACACTGTGATACACTGTAATACCATGTAATACACTGTAATACAATATAATGTACTGTAATACACTGTAATACAATGCACTGTACCACAGTACACTACACTGCAATGCACTGTCATACATTGTAATATTATGTAATATACTGTAATTCACTGTAATACACTTTAATACACTGAAATGCACTTTAATACAATGTAAAACACTGCAAAACACTGTAATACACTGCATCACACTGTATTACATTGTAATACACTGTAATGCACTGTAATACAATGCACTGTACCACAGTACACTACACTGCAATGCACTGTAATACAATGTAATACACTGTAATACACTGTACCTCACTGTAATACACTTTGAAACACTGTAATACACTGCGATACACTGTAATACACTATGATACACTGTAATACTCGGTAATACACTGTAATAAACTGTAATACATTTTAATACACTGTGATACACTTTGATACACTGTAATACTTTGCACTGTACCACAGTACACTACACTGCAAGTCACTGTAATACATTGTAATACACTGCAATACACTGTAATACACTGTAATACAATGTAATACACTGTAATGCACTGTAATACACTGTAATAGAATGCAGTGTACCACAGTGACTACACTGTAATGCACTGTAATACACTGTAATACATTGTAGTACACTGCAATACACTATATTTAACTGTAATACACTACAATGCACTGTAATACACTGTACTTCACTGTAATACACTTTAATACACTGTAATACACTGCGATACACTGTAATACACTGTGATACAATGTAATACTCGGTAATGCACTTTAATACACTGTAATACATTGTAATACACTGTGATACACTGTGATACACTGTAATACTATGTAATACACTGTAATACACTGTAATACAATATAATGCACTGTAATACACTGTAATACAATGCACTGTACCACAGTACACTACACTGCAATGCACTGCAATACACTGTAATACACTCTACTTCACTGCATTACACTTTAAAACACTGTAATACACTGCGATACACTGTAATACACTGTGATACACTGTAATACTCGGTAATACACTGTAATACATTGTAATGCACTGTGATACACTGTAATACTATGTAATACACTGTAATACACTGTAATACAATATAATGCACTGTAATACACTGTAATACAATGCACTGTACCAAGGTACACTACACTGCAATAAACTGTCATACATTGTAATATTATGTAATATACTGTAATTCACTGTACTACACTTTAATACACTGTAATGCACTTTAATACAATGTAAAACACTGCAATACACTGTAATACACTGCAATACACTGTAATACACTGTAATACACTGTAAAATACTGTAAAATACTGTAATACACTGTAATACAATGCAATGTACCACAGTGCACTACACTGCAATGCACTAAGTTACATTGTAATACACTGTAATACACTGTAAAACACTGCAATACACTGTGATACACTGTAATACACTGTAATATATTGTAATACACTGCAATACACTATATTTAACTGTAATACACTGCAATGCACTTTAATACACTGTAATGCACTTTAATACAATGTAAAACATTGCAATACACTGTAATACACTGCAATACACTGTAATACACTGTAATACAATGTAATACACTGTATTTCACTGTAATACACTTTAATGCACTGTAATACAATGCACTGTACCACAGTACACTACACTGCAATGCACTGTAATACACTGTAATACACTGTACCTCACTGTAATACACTTTAAAACACTGTAATACACTGCGATACACTCTAATACACTGTAATACACTTCAATACACTGTAATACACTGTAATACACTGTAATACATTATAATACACTGCAATACACTATATTTAACTGTGATATAGTGCAATACACTGTAATACACTGTACTTCACTGTAATACACTTTAATACACTGTAATACACTGCGATACACTGTAATGCACTTCGATACACTCTAATACTCGGTAATACACTGTAATACAATGAAATACATTGTAATATACTGTGATACACTGTGATACACTGTAATACAATGTAATACACTGTAATACAATATAATGCATTTTAATACACTGTAATATTATGCACTGTATCACAGTACACTACACCGCAATACACTGTAATACATTGTAATACACTGCAATACACTGTAATATACTGCAATACACTATAATACACTGTAATACACGGTAATACATTGTAATACATTGTAATACACTGCAATACAATTTATAACATTGTAATACACGTTAATACACTGTAATACATTGTAATACACTTAAATACACTGTAATACACTGTAATACACTGTGATACACTGTAATACTCGCAAATACTCACTGTAATACACGGTAATACACTGTAATACATAGTAATACACTGTGATACACTGTGATACACTGTAATACTATGTAATACACTGTAATACAATATAAAGCACTGTAATACACTATAATACAATGCACTGTATCACAGTACATTGTAATACACTGCAATACATTGTAATACACTGAAATACACTGTAATAGACTGTAATACACTGTAATACATTGTAATACACTGCAATACACTGTATAACATTGTAATACACGTTAATACACTGTAATACATTGTAATACACTTTAATACACTGTAATACACTGTAATACACTGTAATACAATGCACTGTACCACAGTGCACTACACTGCAATACACTGTAATACATTGTAATACACTGCAATACACTGTAATATACTGCAATACACTATAATACACTGTAATACACGGTAATACATTGTAATACATTGTAATACACTGCAATACACTTTATAACATTGTAATACACGTTAATACACTGTAATACATTGTAATACACTTTAATACACTGTAATACACTGTAATACACTGTAATACACTGTAATACAATGCACTGTACCACAGTGCACTACACTGCAATGCACTGTAATACATTGTAATACACTGCAATACACTGTAATACACTGCAATACACTGTAATACACTGTAATACACTGTGATACATTGTAATACACTGCAATACACTATATTTAACTGAACTACACTGCAATACACTGTAATACACTGTAATTCACTGTAAAACACTGTAATACACTGTGATACACTGTAATACAATGTAATACATTGCACTGTACCACAGTACACTACACTGCAATTCACTGTATTACACTGTAATTCACTGTAATACACTGTAAAACACTGTAAAACACTGCAATTCACTGTAATACCCTGCAATACACTGTAATCCACGGTAATACATTGTAATACACTGCAATACACTATAGTTAACTGTAATACACTGCAATACACTGTAATACACTGTAATACACTGTACTTCACTGTAATACACTTTAAAACACTGTAATACACTGCGATACACTGTAATACACTGCGATACACTGTAATACACTGTGATACACTGTAATACTCGGTAATACACTGTAATACACTGTAATACACTGTAATACATAGTAATACACTGTGATACACTGTAATACTAATTAATACACTGTAATACACTGTAATACAATATAATGCACTGTAATACACTATAATACAATGCACTGTATCACAGTACACTACACTGCAATGCACTGAAATACATTGTATTACACTGCAATATATTGTAATACACTGAAATACACTGTAATAGACTGTAATACACTGTAATACATTGTAATACATTGTAATACACTGCAATACACTGTATAACATTGTAATACACGTTAATACACTATAATACATTGTAATACACTTTAATACACTGTAATACACTGTAATACAATGCACTGTACCACAGTGCACTACACTGCAATGCACTGTAATACATTGTAATACACTGCAATACACTGTAATATTGTGCAATACACTGTAATACACTATAATACACTGTAATACATTGTAATACACTGCAATATACTATATTTAACTGTAATACACTGGAATACACTGTAATACATTGTAATTCACTGAACAATTCTGTAATAACCTGTAATACACTGTAATACATTGCACTGTACCACACTACACTACACTGCAATTCACTGTAATACACTGTAATACACTGTGATTCACTGTACTTCACTGTAATACACTTTAAAACACTGTAATACATTGCGATACACTGTAATACACTGTGATACATTGTAATACTCGGTAATACACTGTAATAAACTGTAATACATTGCGATACACTGTGATACACTGTGATACACTGTATTACTATGCACTGTACCACAGTACACTACACTGCAATGCACTGTAATACATTGTATTACACTGCAATACACTGTAATACTATGCAATACACTGTAATACACTGTAATACACTGTAATACATTGTAATACATTTTAATACACTGCAACACACTGTATAACATTGCAATACACTTTAAAACACTGTGATACACTGTAATATATTGTAATACACTGTAATACACTGTAATACACTGTAATGCACTGTAATACACTGAAATATAATGCACTGTACCAAAGTGCACTACACTGCAATGCACTGAAATACATTGCAATACAGTGCAATACACTGTAATACACTGTAATACACTGTAATACACTGCAATACATTGTAATACACTGCATGACACTATATTCAACTGTAATACACTGCAATGCACTGTAATACACTGTACTTCACTGTAATACACTTTAATACACTGTAATACACTGCGATACACTGTAATACATTGTACTTCACTGTAATACACTTTAATACACTGTAATTCACTGCGATACACTGTATTACACTGTGATACACTGTATGACTCGGTAAAACACTGTAATACACTCTAATACATTGTACTACACTGTGATACACTGTAATACTATGTAATACACTGTAATACACTGTAATACAATATAATGTACTGTAATACACTGTAATACAATGCACTGTACCACAGTACACTACACTGCAATGCACTGTAATACATTGTAATACACTGCAATACACTGTAATACACTGCAATACACTGTAATACACTGTAATACACTGTAATACATTGTAATACATTGTAATACACTGTGATACATTGTGATACACTGTAATTTACTGTAATACTCGGTAATACACTGTAATACACTGTAATATATTGTAATACACTGTGATACACTGTGATACACTGTAATACTATGTAATACGCTGTAATACACTGTAATACAATATAATGCACTGTATCACACTGTAATACAATGCACTGTATCACAGTACACTACACTGCAATGCACTGTAATACGATGTAATACACTGCAATACATTGTAATACACTGAAATACACTGTAATACACTGTAATACACTGTAATACATTGTAATACATTGTAATACACTTCAATACACTGTATAACATTGTAATACACGTTAATACACTGTAATACATTGTAATACATTGTAATAAACTTTAATACACTGTAATACACTGTAATACACTGTAATACAATGCACTGTACCACAGTGCACTACACTGCAATGCACTGTAATACATTGTAATACACTGCAATACACTGTAATACACTGCAATACACTGTACTACACTGTAATACATTGTAATGCACTGCAATACACTATATTTAACTGTAATACACTGCAATACACTGTAATACACTGTAATTCACTGTAAACACTGTAATTGACTGTTATACACTGTAATACAATGTAAAACATTGCACTGTACCACAGTACACTGCACTGCAATTCACTGTAATACACTGTAATACACTGTACTTCACTGTAATACACTTTAATACACAGTAATACACTGCGATACACTGTAATATACTGTGATACACTGTGATACACTGTAATACTATGTAATACACTGTAATACAATATAATGCACTGTAATACACTGTAATACAATGCACTGTACCACAGTACTCTGCACTGCAATGTACTGTCATGCATTGTAATACTATGTAATATACTGTAATTAACTGTAATACACTTTAATACGCTGTAATGCACTTTAATACACTGTAAAACACTGCAATACACTGTAATACACTGTAATACAATGTAATACACTGTAATACAATGTAATACACTGTAATGCACTGTATTACACTGTAATACACTGTAATGCACTGTAATACATCGCACTGTACCACAGTACACTACACTGCAATGCACTGTAATACACTTTAATACACTGTAATACACTGTACTTCACTGCAATACACTTTAAAACACTGTAATACACTGCGATACACTGTAATACACTGTGATACACTGTAATACTCGGTAATACACTGTAATAAACTGTAATACATTGTAATACACTGTGATACACTGTGATACACTGTGATACATTGTAATACTCGGTAATACACTGTAATACACTGTAATACATTGTTATACAGTGTGACTCACTGTGATACACTGTAATACTATGTAATACACTGTAATACACTGTAATACAATATAATGCACTGTAATACACTGTAATACAATGCACTGTACCACAGTACACTACACTGCAATGCACTGTCATACATTGTAATATTATGTAATATACTGTAATTCACTGTAAAACACTTTAAAACATGTAATACACTGCGATACACTGTAATACACTGTGATACACTGTAATACTCGGTAATACACTGTACTAAACTGTAATACATTGTAATACACTGTAATACACTGTAATACACTGTAATACACTGTAATACAATGCAGTGTACCACAGTGCACTACACTGTAATGCACTGTAATACACTGTAATACACTGTAATACATTGTAATACACTGCAATACACTATATTTAACTGAAATACCCTACCATGCACTGTAATACACTGTACTTCACTGTAATACACTTTAATACACTGTAATACAATGCAGTGGACCACAGTGCACTACACTGTAATGCACTGTAATACACTGTAATACACTGTAATACATTGTAATACACTGCAATACACTATATGTAACTGTAATACACTACAATGCACTGTACTACACTGTACTTTACTGTAGTACACTTTTATACACTGTAATACACTGCGATACACTGTACTACACTGTGATACACTGTAATACTCGGTAATACACTTTACTACACTGTAATACATTGTAATACACTGTGATACACTTTGATACACTGTAATACTATGTAATACACTGTAATACACTGTAAAACAATATAATGCACTGTAATACACTGTAATACAATGCACTGTACCACAGTACACTGCACTGCAATGCACTGCAATACACTGTACTACACTGTACTTTACTGTAGTACACTTTTATACACTGTAATACACTGCGATACACTGTACTACACTGTGATACACTGTAATACTCGGTAATACACTTTACTACACTGTAATACATTGTAATACACTGTGATACACTTTGATACACTGTAATACTATGAATACACTGTAAAACACTGTAATACACTGTAATACACTGTAATAAAATGTAATACATTGCACTGTACCACAGTACACTACACTGCAATTCCAAGTAATACACTGTGATACACTGTAATTCACTGTAATACACTGTAAAACACTGCAATACACTGGAATACCCTGCAATACACTGTAATCCACTGTAATCCACTGTAATACATTGTAATACACTGCAATACACCTGTATTACATTGTAATACACTTTAATACACTGTAATACATTGTAATACACTGTAATACATTGTAATACACTGTAATAGACTGTAATACACTGTAATGCAATGCACTGTACAACAGTACACTACACTGCAATGCACTGTAATACACTGTAATACATTGTATTCGACAGCAATACATTGTAATACACTACAATACACTGTATTACACTGTGATACACTGTAATACACTGTAATACAATGTAATACTTTGTAATATGCTGTACTACAATGCACTTTACCACAGTACACTACACATACATTGTAATACTATGTAATATACTGTAATTCACTGTAATACACTTTAATACACTGTAATGCACTTTAATACAATGTAAAACACTGCAATACACTGTAATACACTGTAATACAATGTAATACACTGTAATACACTGTAATACAATGTAATACACTGTAATACACTGTATTACACTGTAATACACTGTAATGCACTGTAATACAAAGCACTGTACCACAGTACACTACACTGCAATGCACTGTAATACACTTTAATACACTGTAATACACTGTACTTCACTGCAATACACTTTAATACACTGTAATACACTGCGATACAATGTAATACACTGTAATACACTGTATTACACTGTAATACACTGTAATGCACTGTAATACAAAGCACTGTACCCCAGTACACTACACTGCAATGCACTGTAATACACTTTAATACACTGTAATACACTGTACTTCACTGCAATACACTTTAATACACTGTAATACACTGCGATACACTGTAATACACTGTGATACACTTTAATACTCGGTAATACACTGCAATAGACTGTAATACATTGTAATACACTGTGATACACTGTGATACATTGTGATACTCTGTAATACTCGGTAATACACTGTAATACACTGTAATACATTGTTATACACTGTGATACACTGTAATACTATGTAATACACTGTGATACACTGTAATACTATGTTATACAATATAATGCACTGTAATACACTGTTATACAATGCACTGTACCACAGTACACTACACCGCAATGCACTGTCATACATTGTAATATTATGTAATATTCTGTAATTCACTGTAATACACTTTAATACACTGTAATGCACTTTAATAGAATGTAAAACACTGCAATACACTGTAATACACTGCAATACACTGTATTACACTGTAATACACTGTAATGCACTGTAATACAATGCACGGTACCACAGTACACTACACTGCAAAGCACTGTAATACACTGTACCTCACTGTAATACACTTTAAAACACTGTAATACACTTTAAAACACTGTAATACACTGCGATACACTGTAATACACTGTGATACACTGTAATACTCGGTAATACACGGTAATAAACTGTAATACATTGTAATACACAATATTTAACTGTAATAAACTACAATGCACTGTAACACACTGTACTTCACTGTACTACACTTTAATACACTGTCATACACTGCGATACACTGTAATACACTGTGATACACTGTAATACTCGGTAATACACTGTAATACACTGTAATACATTGTAATACACTGTGATACACTGTGATACACTGTAATACTATGTAATACACTGTAATACAATATAATGCACTGTAATACCCTGTAATACACTGTAATACAATGCACTGTACCACAGTACACTACACTGCAATGCACTGTAATACATTGTAATACACTGTAATACACTGTAATACATTGTAATACACTGCAATACACCTGTATTACATTGTAATACACTTTAATACACTGTAATACATTGAAATACACTGTAATACATTGTAATACACTGTAATACACTGTAATAGACTGCACTGTAAAGCAATGCACTGTACAACAGTACACTACACTGCACTGTAATACACTGTGATACATTGTAATGCACAGCAATACATTGTAATTCACTACAATACACTGTATTACACTGTGATACACTGTAATACACTGAAATACTTTGTAATACACTGTAATACAATGCACTTTACCACAGTACACTACATTGCAATGCACTGTAATACATTGTAATACACTGCAATACACTGTAATACCCTGTAATACACTGTAATCCACTGTAATACACTGTAATACATTGTAATACACTGCAATACACCTGTACAGTGTACAGTCTTCTTCCTGAGTTTTAGTCTGCCTATCGCGTCAACCATAGCACTGAAACTACCCTAGTCCATACCCTAAATACACTTCTACTTGCTTCTGACTCGGGGAAAATCTCCCTTGTCACTCTACTCGACTTATCTGCAGCCTTCGACACTATTGACCATTCAATTCTTTTCCTTTTAAAAAAAACCTTCGGTTTAGGGCACAGCCCTTTCCTGGTTCATTTT
>CM054156.1:56435294-56499735 GCA_028751875.1 Rapana venosa
TGAGTGTATATATTATGTATGCTGCAGCATGCACATGTATCTATCTATCTCTCATCTTCATTTTTTGTCTTTATGTATCATTTTCTGTCGCTGTCTGTCAATCTATATGCTATCTATCTATTTACATTTTATTTTTTTTTTTTTTTTTGTTTGTTCCTTTCGCCTATGTATCCTTATATTTTTACTACCTATTTATCTTTTTTTCTTTTGTCTGCTAATTTCCCTAACCTCTATTCTCCTAGTTTTTTTTTTCTTCCCTATGAATCACTGCTATTTTTTTTATCTAACTATCATAGAATAAGAAAAACAGATATATTTTTAAATATATAAAAAATATAAATCTGTTTATCTTTTTCGTACTTATCTTCCCATATTTATATTATGTACGTATAGGTACATATATATATATATTTAAATATATAAAATTATATATTTAATATATAATATTAATAATATCTTAACTATCTATCTATATATTATCTGCAGTTCAAATTTTCTATCTCTTATGCATAGATATGCGAACTTTTGTTTTTCTTCTGTCTGTCATCTGTTTCTCATACATAACATAAATAAAGTACACACGTGCACCTCTACCCTACACACACATCTGCGCGCGCGCGCTCGCACACATAGAGTTAAATACACTCTAACGCACACACGCATATTCTCGCGCGCGCGCAACACACACACACACACACACACACACACACTTTTGGGGGGGGTTAAAAACTGCTATGCAAACAAGAGGGGAGGAAATTGTAGTCCTGTGGCTCTCTCACGCGATAGGGTTCGCCAGGAAACCCCTGTGTATGGTCGACTGATTTGATGGAGATGTGATTGCCTAAAATGTCACATGAAAGGAATCATTTCTACCCTCTGTGTGTGTGGTGTTGTTGTTTTTTCTGTGGGGTGTGTGTGTGTGTGTGTGTTTTGTGTGTGTGTGTGTGGTTTTCTGTGTGTATGTGTGTGTGGTATTTTGTGTTTTGTGTGTGTGTACGTTGTGTGTGATGTGTTTTGTGTGTGTGTGTGTATGTGTGTGTGTGTGTGTTTCTGTGTGTGTGTTTGTGTGTGTGGGACGTGTGTGTGTGTGGGTGTTGTGTGGTGTGTGTGTGTGTTGTTGTGTGTACGTGTGTTGTGTGTGTGTGTGCTGTGTGTGTGTACATGTGTGTGTGTGTGTGTTTTGTTGTGTGTGTGTTTTAGGCGTCTGTGTTTGTAGTGCGTTTATTCTCTGTGTGCGTGCGTGCGTGCGTTCGTGCGTGCGTGCGTGCGTTCGTGCCGCAGGGTGTAGAGTGTGTGCGTGGTGTGTGTGTGATGTGTGTGTGTGTGTGTGTGTGTGTGTATATTTGTTATATGGTGTGTTGTGTTGTGTAGTTTTGTTTGGGATAATGTAGTGTATGTTTGGGTTTTTTTTTGGGGAATGTGTGTTTGGATGTATGTTGTAGTGTCTATGTATAGGCGTCATGTGTTGTAGAGCATTTTATTCTGTGTCGTGCATGCTGCGTATACGTGCTGTGGTGCTGCTGCGTGTGTGTGTGTGGTTTTGGCGGGGGTTTAATGTGTTGTGATTTCTGTGTCGGATGTGTCAATGTCTGTGTTTTTAGGCGTTGTGTCTGTAGATGCGTTTATTCTCTGGTTGCGTGCGTGATGCGTGAGTGCATGTGTGTGTGTGCGTGCGTGCGTGCGTGTGTGTGTGGGGGGGGGATAAGTTGTGTGTGTTTTGTGGGGGGGGTAAATGTGTGTGTTTGTCGTGTGTCTGGTGTAGTGTCTGTGTTTACGGCGTTGTGTTGTAGATGCGTTTTATATCTGTGTGCTTGCATGCGTGTATGTTGCGTGTGTGTGGGGGGGGGGATGCGTGTGTGCATGTGTTTTGGGATAATGTGTGGTGTGTTTTTGGGGGTTTATGTATGTGTGTGTTTTCTTTATGGGTGTGTCTGTTTGCCTAGTTTTCGGCGTTGTGTTTGTAGATGCGTTTTATTCTCTGTGTGCGTGCGTGCCTGTATGCGAGTGTGTGTGTGTGTGTTTGTGTGTTGTGTGTGTGTGTGTGTGTGTGTGTGTTGTGTGTGTGTGTGTGTGTGTATGTGCATGCGTGTTGGTGTGTGTGTGTTGTGTGCACGTGCTTCTGTATGTGTGTTTATGTCTCTGTGTTGTGCCTGTGTGTCTGTTTCTATGCCTGTGCTTGTGTTTTTCTGTGTCTCAGCGTGTCTGCATGTATCCGCGTCTGTTTCTGTGTCCTTCAGAATGTGTTGGACAGTACATGGTCAAATACTATCTCTTCCATGACAGAACTGACTTCCGTTTTTGTTTTGTTTTACAAGTTTAGTTACTGTTAATATGTTTAATGCATTGCGACGGACCTGATATTCCTTGCATTGTAAAATGAAACTCTGTCAGCTATAAGAGTGAGGGACTGGACAGCTCAAGCGTTAAGAGTTCTTGCTCTCCTCGGCGTAAAGTTAAGCAGTTTTGAGCGTGGTTGCCTTGCTGATGGGTGACTGTCAATGCACTGTGTCTTTATCACAGTTTTCCACTTCACCCAGCTGTAAATGAGTACCTTACCTCTTTAAAGACAGGGAAGGTAAGGCAGCAATAAAAAGGAGATGGATACCATTCTTAAAAACAGTATTCATGAGCGTGATGTAAGTCACAGCAAATCAGCGCAAAAAGGAACCTTACAATTATGGACTGCAAACGTTATAATGTTGAGAATTATAAGGTCGACTATAATTTACAATATATTCGTATAAAATGTTAGAAGTGGTAAGACAAAAACCGTGTTGACAATTCATTTGTATAGCAATTTTTTTGTTTGGGAAAATGTATGTTGCTGTTGTTATTGTGCGTTCCCCAGCTTAACACTCTGGGGGTCACGCAGAATGTGCACTTTGACTCTTTCATGCCTCCTGGGAATCACCGTGAGATTAAAATTGCACATTGGATGAGAGGTTTGCGTGTACGAGTGTTTTTTGAAGTGCCTCGCCATACAGACAGCCATTCTCCGACTTCAGAGGATTTTTTCTTCTTTACAGGTGAGTGCTGGTTGTTATGTTAAGAGCTTCTCATGGCTGAAGGCAACATCAACACATTTTATAACATGACAACATTTTACTGTAGGCCTTGACAAATAGCTGACATCAATAACTGACACAGATTTTGACCTGGCCGAAGTAAAATGTATGGAGGTCGGAAAGCCCTACAAAATTTGTCAAGTTTCCTGCGTATAATATATTAATTGTTTTGGTTTTGGGTTTTGTTGTTGTTGTAGTGCAGTTGTTTTGTGTGTGTGTGCGTGTTTGGTTAGTTCCTTTGCTTTGTTTTGGTTTGTTTGTTTTTAAAAAATTTTTTTATTGTTTTTGCTTAGACAGTCTTTGTCCGGTTCGTTCTTAAGACTCCGACTGGCGGCAAACAGTGCAAGGTGATTGATTGCTGCATTGTCTCTGTCTGCAAACAACAATCCTTTTGATTAATTCAATCCTCGTGCCTGTCCTCTGTCAAGACAAAAAGAAACCGTTCTCCAAAAATGCCCCTCACCCCCTCCTTCCTTTTTTAAAAATTTCTGTTCTATTCTAGCTTCTTTTGTGTGAAGAAATTTTATCCTGTGTTTTCAGTCTGCTATTTGTTTCTTGGTCTTGTTCTGTGTCATTTTGACCCACGTGTTTTCTTTCTCAACTGAAACCTCCATACCATTATCGTATCTTATCTTTAATAAATTCAGCTGTAGCAGTGAATAATGACATCACTGAAGTAAAATCATACTGTCCAAATTTTCTGTTTAAGTTGATTATATGACAAGGAAGAATTAAAGGTAAGTGACATGTCTATCTCTATTTTGTGGGGTGTTTTTTCTTCAAGTTGTAGGGTACTTTTTTTTTAACAGCACCCTTTCTGTCTTCCTCCCTCCCTCCCTCCTCCCTCCCTCTCTCTCTTTCCTCTCTCCCCTCTCTTTTCTCTCTCTCTCTCGCTCTCTCTCTCCCCTCTCTCTCTCTCTCTCTCTTCTCTCTCTCTCTTCTGTCTGTCTATCTGTCTGTCTGTCTGTCTCCCGGTCTCTGTCTCTGTATCTCTCTCTCTCTAACCATTGGAATAAAGGGACTCCCTCTCTCTCTAACCATTGGGAATAAAGACTCCCTCTCTCTCTAACCATTGGAATAAAGACTCCCTCCTCTCTAACCATTGGGTATAAAGACCTCTCTCCTCTCTCTCTCTCCTCTCTCTCTCTCTCTCTCCCACCCTCTCCGTGGATATAAAAGTCCCGGTTGGCTCGATAGGCAAATACCTAAGAAGGGGGTAAAAAAGACTCACGGAATTAAACACCGTACCATAAAATGACACCTTTCAGATCACAACCTTTTCCCATGGCAAACAGTTTTGTCCTCTTCCCCCTTCTTTTCGCGGCTCTTTCAGAAGAAGGGGGAAAAGTTATAGTTTTGTATCTGCACCAGACAGGTATGGGGTATTTTATGCAACCCAATTTTTTATGTAGTTTTTGGGTTAATTTTTTGAAATTCACTTGTTTTCGTATTAATATAATTTTGGGGAACTTATTTCCTGATTTTGTCTTATTCTTCTTTTTTCAGGCTCTAGAAAATGAAAAATTAAAGAAGAAAGCCCAAAATTGGAAATTATTTTTTAACCCAATTTTAAAATTTTTTTTTATTGATTATGAAAGGTGCACAATAAATAAAAGGAAAAAATAAACCAAAAGCTGGGAGAGCTTTCTTCGTGTCGAAACGCTAGTACAAATTTTTCTTATAGAAAGAAAACGTTGGTTTTCCTTTAAACCCTAAAGTCGGCAGGCATGATTGAACTTAAATTTGCGTCTTTTTTTTTGTTTGGGGTTTTCTTTTTTATACTTTTCCCAATTGATGTTTCCCTTTTTAATTTCTTTCTCTCTTTTTTAAATTGTTCCCCCCCCCTTTCCTTGGGGAAAACCCTTTTTTCCCCTTTTTTTTTTAAAATTTTGGAATAAAAAGGTTTTTTTAAAAAATATTAAAAGTTTTAAAAAATTTTTTGGTTTAAAATTTTGTACGAAAATTTGGTTTGTTTTTAATTTTTCCCATGGAAAAGGTTTTTTTTCTTTTTTTATTTACAGAAGAAAAAATTTATTTTTTCTTTTTTTTTAAAAAAAATTTTTTTTATAAAAAATTTTTTTTGGGAAAATTGGGTGGGGGGGATGGTTTTTTCTTACCGCAAGTATTATAAAAAAGGGGGGTAGTTTTTTTTCATGGGAAGTTTTGTTTTCAGGAAAGGGGTCAGAAAAGGGGGAAAAAAACTCAAAAAGGGAAGAAAAACCAAAATTTGGAAATTAATTTTTTGGGGAAAAACCCATTTGTTTGAAAAAAGGGAAAGCTCAAAAAAAAAAACTAAATGTTTTTGAAGGGGGTTCCTTTCCCCGCAAAAAAGAAAGAAATAGAACTTTTGTTTTTTTGTATATAAAGAAAATGTTTCCCCTTTTTTTTTAAAGGCTAAATCTGGGGCCCCCCCTTTTAGTTAAGGAAAAATTGTAAAAATTTTTGGTTTTTTGAAAAAGGCGGGTTTTTGGGTCAAAAAAGGGGGGAAAACAAACATAATTGTTTAAAAAGGAAAAAGGCAGAAAGGGGATAAAAGGGAAAAGACAGATTTTGGGGGGGGGGTGGGGGTTGGGGAAAGTTTGGGGGGGGGGTTTTTTTTTAATTTTTTTTTTTTTGTTGGGGAAAAAAAAAATTTTTTTTTGGGTTTTTTTTGGAATTTTGTTATTCAGGATACCCAAAGGGGAAATTTAAAGGGAATTTGTATAATTAAAAAGGGTAAAAAGGATAGAAGAAGAAAATTTTAGAAATAGTTTAGTGTTGTTTTTTGTAGAAAAAAAATTTTAAATTAAAAAGTTTTCGGAGGTTTTGTTGTTGGGTTGTTTGGGGGTTTTGTTGTTGTGTGTTTGTTGTGTTTGGTGTGGGTGTTTTTTTTTTTTATTATGTTGTTGAAGGGTTTTAATTTTTAAAATTATAATTTTAAATTAGTATTTTTTTTTTTTTTTTTGGGGGGTTTTGGTTGGGGTTGGTTTTTTGTTGTTGCTCTTCGTGCGGGTTTGTGGGGTGTCTTTTTGGTGGGGGCCCGGGGGGTAGTGAAAGGGGTTTTTTGGGGGAAAGGAAAAGCAAAAACCCCGGGGCAAACTTTGGTATCAACTTTGATTGCACCCCCGAACCAAATGAAAACAAAAAACATAGATGTCTGGGGAAAAACAGGAACCTCTTTAAAAAAAAACCCCAACTTAATGACTTTGAAAAATGTTACCTCTTTGCCCCTGAACAAAACTTTTATTAACGCTGAGCTGTTTTTTTGGGGTTTTGTTTTGTCTTTTTTTTAAAGAAAACATTTTGTGTTTTTCACGTTATAATTTTTTTTTTTTCAAACGAGCCCCCCCAAAAAATTTTTGTAAAAAATTTTAAAGGTTTTTTAAGTTTCGAACAAGATTTTTTGGGAAAAATCATCGTTTTGCAAAAGGAAGAAACGGCCCACCAAAATACTTCCTACCTACCTTAATGAAGGAAAAAAAGAAAGGGCAAGTAAACATTAAAAAGTTGTTTTGGGTTGGTGTTTTTTTTGGGGGTTTTGTTTTTTTTTTTTTGTTTTTTTTTTTTTTTTTTTTTTTTTTTTTTTTTTTTTTGGGGGGGGGTTGTTTTGGTTTCTTCTTTTAAATTTTCCACAATATATTCAACAAAAAAATTTATAATTTAAAAAAAAAAAAAATTAAAATCCCATCAATTTTTAAAAAAAATTTTTTAACCCAAAAAAAAATTTTTCCTTTATTTTCTTTTTTTTTTTTTTTTCTCTCTCTCTCCTTTTTCTTCTACTTCCCCTCTGCCCTTTTCAAAACTACAACTCATTTTTAAAACTTTCTTTCCCATGGGACTCTCCGCTTTTCTTTTGTTGTGTATTGTTTTTTTTTTTTTTGTTGTTCTTGCTGGCTTTTGTTTTGATTTTTCGGGTTTCTCGGGCCCCCCCTCTATTTTGTTTTTAATTTTTTTTAATTTAGGGGTGGTTTTCTTTTTTTAATTTCCCCGTTTGTATGCGTTTTGAAATTTTTGCCCCTTCCCCGGAAAAAACATCCTACCTTCTTGAAAACAAAAGTTTAAACACGCAAGTGTTTCTCTTTTTAAAAAAGGGATACCCTTTTTAAAGCTCCCCAAGGCTTTTGGGGGAAAGGGGGATGGGCATTGGGCTCTCGAAAAAAATCCTCTTAAGAAAATCGCCCCGGGCAAATTCGTTGTAATTGTCGCATCTTTTTGCTTTTTGTTTTGTTTGGGTGTCCGTGTTTTTAAATATTTTGCAGTCTTAAAAAAAAAAATGTTAAACAAATTGGGGGTCTTTTTTTTTTGAAAAAAAGGAAGAAAAAACCCCAAAAAATGCCGGGGGTTTTAAAATTTAAAAGAAAACGATTTTCCTGACAGAGTGGTGTGTTTTTTGTTCAAGGGAACGGCAAAAATTTTTCGCCCCTCCCCCACAAAAAATTAAAAAACGCCTTAAAATTGTGCCGAATGGTGTTTTTTTACAGCTTTTTTTTTTTATCCTTTTTTCTAATTTTTTTTCTTTTTTGTTTTCTGCCCCCCACAACATACAAAAAAAAAACCCCTCAAAAACCCCCCAAAAAAAGGGAGGGGGAGGGGAATGATTAAGATGTAAAACTTTTTTTTTCAAGAAAAAGTTTTGTGCATTTTTTTCATTGGGGCCCTTCCCCTATTAGGGCATCCAAAACAAGGGAATCTATAAAACTGAGAGGGAGAGAGGGAGAGGAAAGAAAAAGAGGGGGGAAGGAGAGAGAGGAGGGGGAGAAGGGGGGAGAGATTGTTTTTCAGTTTTCAAAATTTCCCAAAAAATGTCAAAGGTTTTGGTTTTTTTAAATAATTACTTTAAAACATTTGTTTTTTCAAAAAGGATTGTTACCAATGGTTTGCGTTTTTATGTTTGCGCCTTGGGAAAAATTTTTGAAAAATTTGTTTTGTCTTTAAAAATTTTGTGGAAAACCCCAACGTATTATTTGTAAAAAATTTTTTTTTTTTTAATTATTATTGTTGTATGTGGTTAATAAATTGTTTTTTGTTTGTTTGGGTTGTTTCCCGCCGGGAAAAGAGTGCTAAATTGCTAGAAAAAAAATACCAAAAAAATTTTTGAAATGTCCATACCCTGTTGAATGGAATGTTTTGAAAACAAAGCCTTCTTTTAAATTTAAACACAGGGAGGTTGGGGGTTTTTTTAAAATGTTAACTAAATTTTTTAATTATTTAGAAACTTTACAAAAAAAAAATTTTCTATATGGTTGCTTTGAGTGCGTTTGTTAATTGGTCTTTTCGCGAAACCCCGGCCTCGTTTAAAGTAGTTTTTTGAAAAAAATTTTTTTTAAATTGCTGGGGCATAAAATAAAAGAAAAAAAAACAGACAAAAAAAAAAGGCCCCTGTTTTGAAAAAAATGCGGGGAATTGGGGGGTGGAAAAAAATAAGTTTGTGAGGTTCTTTTCCTGAGGAGGCAGAGAGGAAAATTTATGGGATGTTTGTTTGGGGGCTGCTTTTAAACCCCTTGTTTTTTCCCCGGGCCGGGTTGGAGAATAAAAAAGGGATGTTGGTTTTTTTTTTAAAAGTTTTTGGGGAAAAAAAAATGATTTGGTTTTTTTTTTCCGGGGGTTTTTTGTGTGGAAAATCGCAAAACAAATTTGGTTGTTTGTGTTTTTTTTTTTTTTAAATTTTGTTTAAAATTTAAAATTTAAAAATTTTGCGGCTTTTTAAAAATTTTAAATTTTTGTGTGTTAAAAAAAAAGGAGTTTTTTTGGGATCTTGAAAGTTGGTTTTTTTTGGGTAAAAATTGATTTTTTTTGTGGCTTTTGGGGATGGGTATGAACAAACATAAATGATTTTGTAGAATTTTGTTAAACATTTTGGTTTTATTTCCCTTTTTTCAATTTTTGGGGAATTTGGGGGGAGGTAAAAAAAGGCATTTATTTTTTTTTTAAATTTGTTTATTTTTTATTCTGGTTGGGGTTTGTTGGGGGGGGTTTTGTTTCCTTGGGTGAGGTTTTGTTTTTCCATTGTTCCCCCCGACCAAGGGGCCCAAATTTTACAAAAAGGGGAAAGGATTTAACGTATGGGCAAGATTTTTCTGCGTGCTTCGCACAGGCCCTCGGTTATAGTTCACTGAAGGACAAAAAATGATTAAAAATATTGACTTAAACAGGACGCTTAGGAATTTTGCGAACTTTTTTTATTTTTTAGCCCTTCCCCTAAAGGAACCGGCTTATCAACTTTAAAAACTGGGTGTTGAATGTTTTATTCCCCTTAAAAATTGAATATAGAAACTATGTTTTTCTATTGAGTATCATTTTAAACTAGCTTTTATAGTATTTGGGACTTTACAACAATGATATTTTCTTTTTCTTCCCCGGGGAATATTGATCCTCCCCCTATATTTTTTTTTTGGTGTCAGATTTATAGTTTTGTTTTCAGGTGTTGGTTTTAATTTTTTTATGTTTTGTATGACTGAACAAAAGGGTTTGGGGAGAGATTCCTTGTTAAAACAAAAGTTTGGAAACAAATATTGACAAAATAGGACACAAAAAGCCAAGGGAAAATTTAAAATAGTTTTTTTGAACAAAAATATGTCGGATTGTTTGGGAAAATTGCAAAAGAGGGTTTTTTGTCGGAACTTGAACAATTTTGGTAATCCCCTTTGTGCATATTTGTTTGACAAGACTGAAAAAAACTGAAGAGACTAAATTATGAAAAAAAAAAACATTTTACGAAAAAGATGTAATTCAAAATTTACTTTGATTAATGTTTCTTTTTGTTTTTTTTTTTAAAAAATTATAAGTTTGGCCCACAATTTTCCCCTTTTTGGCTGTGATTTTTTTCCCCCCAAATTTTTTTGGAAAGTATTTTATGATTCCCGACTCATTCTAAATTTTTTTTTGCTGATGTTTTTATATCACAGCATTTTTTTTGTTTTTTTTAATTGGCAAGAAATCCTACATACCCTTTTTTTTCCTTTACGATCGTAAAATACCACGCGATTTTTTTTTTCCAATGTTCCTTTTGTTTGTTTTTTAAAAAAAAAAACTGAACATGTCCCCCTGCGTGATATTCTCTCTTCTACAAAAAATTAACCCTCCATGAGAAAAAACAAAAAAAGGGGAAAAATAAAACCTAAACGTAACATGGAAATGGAAATGGATACGATTCATTTTCGCAAAAATACAGCTCGGTTAATTTAAAATAAAAAACCCCCAAAATAAAACCCGCCGGAGAAAAAACAACAACAGGAAAAAAAACCAAAAAGTAAACTTTGGGAAATGGAAATGGGATATGACTTTCGAAAAATACAGCTCGGATAAATTTAAAATAGAAGAAAAAGGAATTTTGCGAATTGTCTTTCCAGAAGGTACGGCACAGGATTTTTTCATCAAAGAGAGTTTTTTGGGAGAGTTTTCGTGAGCAATCAACTAGCTGAAATGTTGTCCCCAAACCCCGAGCAAAGCTGTTTTATGAATGCCCTTTCATTTTAGTTTATATTATGTATAAAACAAATTGAAATTTTGGGGGGGGCCCGGGCCCAAAAAAATTTTCGTCATGATGAAAGCTAAGCCCCAAGACTTAAATAACAGTTTTTTCTTGAAAAAGTTTAACGTAGAGACACCTTCAGCACAAGTTTAACAAACAACATGCACTTATTTTAAAAAAAAACAATCATCGAATTGGGAGTTGGTTCCCTATATGGTGGGTATTAAAAACAGTCACACGTGTAAGCTTTCATCTGGGGCGATTGCCCCTGACAGGGATTTCCGGGTGGGATAAATGAGATAGAGGGCACATTGGGACCCCCAGATACAAGCGGGGGAAAGGGCTAGCAACAAAAAAAAATTATTGGGCTGGGGTGTAAATATGTTTTTATTTTTTTCCAAATCCATAAGCAAGTGCTTTTTGTGTTTTGAATACTTACCCAAAAAAGATTTTTTGAGTTTTAATCTACCTGATAAAAATGTCGTTCATTCTTTTTTTTACGCAAGTCAGCACACCAGGGTTTTTCTTATGGTTGCTTAAAATGTTATTTTATTCTAAAAAGTGTTGGCTTGCTTACTATATTGTAAATGCGTTTACCCGGTCTTTTAAAACCCTTTGGTTTTTATTATGATCACAAAATCGTTTGTTCAAATTTCAGCGCAATGTCTGGTAATTTTTTTAAGGATCTTTAGATCAATTTAAATGCAGACTCCCAGTGCTCATTAATACTACGGGAGATAATTGTGCACTTTTAAAGATTTGTTTTTGTGTTAATTAACGTAAAATGCTTTAGAACACATGAACATCCCGGGGCATGCATCCGTAAAAAAACGCTTTCCTAAACCCAGGCTGGTCAGCCAGGCCGCAGGCACACTCCCAAAAGGGGTACAAAACAGGAAAAGCCCAGGTGCCACGAAGGGAAGTGAAAAAGGTTGTGTTGTTAAAGTCTAAATATTACTGGCCCTTATTTCCGAAAAATGAAAACTGACCATGCATAATAAACGGGGGAAAGGGAACAAAAAGAAAGCAAACCGCAAATGAAAGTCACTCAATTGCACAAATTTAAAGCTAAGACGAATTTTGACATGAAAAAAGGGGTCTTGTGGGTTTTTTCCCAAGGTTTTAGGCAAATATTGTTTAAATAAAAAAGAAGCTGTTGGGGGGGACAGAGAACGCAATAACCCAATCTATTTGTTTGTTTACTTCCAACCGACCCTTGAAAAAAGTGGACACATATCGTCTACAAAAAAGAATCGAGGCAAGAAAGAGACATGCTCCGAGTTTTTTTGAATTTCCATTTTTTACACTCCCCTACAACAAATCTGCTATTTTTATCATTTAAAAAAATAAGTTGAAAAAGATTTTTTCGCGGAATTTTCCCTCTCCATTGTGGAGAGCGAGTCTCCAAAATTAGCATACCATGAGTGAAACGTTTTCGTGTGTGATGAATTGCTCTCCTAGGGGTGGTTTTTATTTTCTAAGTGCGTATGTATCAGGTACGCATACTCAGAGGGCAGGCACCGTTCTCCCCAACTAAGTTTAAACACGTTTATTTGGGTTTAAAAAGCGGGGGTGACTTTGTATCATTTAAAATCCCGTTTAAAATTCATGGCAATTTCTCTGCATGAATTTTGGGCCCTGTTCCCGGGGGGGCGTCCCCACAAGAGCAGTGCCCCCCTTTTTTTTTTTTTTTCCTGTCGCACCGGGCCTATAAGCCCCCCCTGTCAACCAGTTTATAAATTTGTACTCCCTTTTAAGGCAGGGCGGGAAAAGAGCAAAGGGAGGGAGTGGGCGTTTGGTTAAAATATACTACGGGGAAAAGTTGAGGCGCTGACACCTCGTCCCACAACCCCGTGTTTTGAAACCCCATTGCCTTTTCTACAGCATTTCCTTCCCCCCTGGGGGCTTTTTTTGTGTGTATTTGATTTTTTTTCCCTGAAAATGGCTTTTTCCCTTTTGGGGGGGACAGGTAGCTCATGGTCAGAGATTGTTTTTCCCCGGCAAAGGTTAAGCAGCATCAAGCGGGGTTTTAAAATAAAAAAGTGACGTTCGCGCGACTTTTTTTTCGCTAGCCCCAGTTCACCCAGTTTTTGGTTTCCCTCCTTTTAGGATCAGGGAAGGTAAAGCAAGCGAGGGGGAGGAATGGGACCCCACCCTCAATATGCGGCCCTTTTGAAATTGAGGTCTCTTGCTTTCACCCCCTTTTCGACCACTTAGGTTATGAGAACCTTTCCCTTTAATTTTACATGCATTTGTTTCTCCCCGGGTGGCTTTTTCGCGTGTTGACTTCTGTTAAACCAGGGGGCTTTTTTGGTGTTTGCAATTTCTTTATCCAGGGGCTTTTTCTGCGTGTTTGACTTCTGTTTACAGGTGGTTTTTACTAAGGGGGCCCCCAAATCAAAAACTTTTTTTGCCCTTGATTTCTTATTGTGCTAACATGTACTGCATTTTGATTTAAAATCAAAACCCCCCCCAAAAAAAAAATCAGCAAAACTAGCCCTACAAATATCGGGGTCTAGTGGATGGTGAAAAAGTTGGGTGTAAATGGTATCAAACCCTACAATCTTTCGTTAAACCCGGCTGTTTTAACAAAAACCGCCAACCCCATGTTTTGAACATTATTTCCCTAAACTCATGATCTTTGGAACCCTTGCACAATTGTAATACTCATTTATAGATGTTCCGTTAATCTTAGAGGATTGTAATTTGGTTTTTTTTTTAATTGTAAAACATGTTCATTTTTACTCTAAAGGTCTCAAAACTGTAATTTTGGGGGGTTTTTTCTGCGCCTCGGGGGCAATAAAAGGCCGAACCAGATTTCAGTCATTTGTGTTTTTTTCCGCTTTGTTTTGGGGAGTGATGTAAAGGGAACAGCCGAAAGGGCAGAGCGCATTAAAATTATGGTCCGGCCCTTAATCTCTTTCTGTTCTGTTCCCTTCTTAAAATCGTCGGGGTATCACACGGAGGAAAATAAAACGCAATGCTAAAGTGAAGAAAAATGTATTTTGTTGGAATGAACTAACTCTTCGCTTCTCTTCCTTCTTCTCTCTTTTTTCCCTCTTTTCCCTCTCTTCTCTCTCTTTTCTCCTCTTCTCCTTCTCTTCTCTCTCTTCTCTTTCTTTCTCTCTCTCTCCTCCCCTCCCCCTCTCTCTCCCCTTTCTCTTTCTCTCTCTCTTTTCCCCTCTCTCTTTTTCTCTCCCTTTTTCCCTCTCCTCGCTCTCGGGCTCGGGTTTTGTCTGCCTTCGCCCGGCTATATTTTAATGTGCCTGTCTGCTGATTTTCGTCTGTTTTTATGTGTTGTGTGGTGTGTGGTGTGTGGTGTGTGGTTTTTGTGTGTGTGGTGGTTGTGTGTTGTGTGTGTGTTGGTATGTCGTGTGTTTAAAGTGGGGTGTTTTGTTTTGATTCTGGCCTCTGTGTGTATATGTTTTTGATGCCCTAGCCTTGTTGTATTTGAGTGGTGTTGAGTTTTGACAATCTTGTGATTTATGGGGTTTTTTTTTTCGTTTTTTTAGGGGAAGGAGTGGGGGTGACTTATTTGGGACGGTTCAAAGAACAAAGGGAAAGTATATTACAGGAAAGGCCCAAAATAAAACTTCTACGGGAAAAATAAAAAGGAAACTAAGATTAATACGCCATGCCCTAAAAAACCAAAAGGCACGACCTCATGAAGACTTTCCTTCAAGGGCGGGACAAGGGAAACAGACCCAAAAAAAGGGCTGACAACAGCTTCTCTTCTTGGCAACTCGCCGAACCCTTTGGGGCATGAACCATAAGTCAGTAGGGAGTACAGCGAAGACCGGGGGGAAGATGGGGGAAGGAAAGGGGATCCTGTCGGGTGTATGGGTGCAGCGGTAACCCCAACCGGTGATGTGACGGTGAAGGGGTGAGGTGGGGAAAGAGTTGTACTTTTACAACCTTTAGTCTGAATGCTCTTATTGGCACAGTAAAAAAGATCAAAAATGGGTCACGTGCGAGAGTACCGAGTTGCGTGCATGCGTGCAAAACACACACATGCCGCGCAAGCTACGTACAACACAACAACAGACAAGATGAAAAGGGGCCGAGGTAAAATGGCATATTGACACAATTTTCTTCTTAGATGGTGTTATGTTATTTGTTTTTCCCGTTGTTTGTTGGGAACGGTTCAGAAAAGGTCTATTTTTGACATCTACCAGAAGCAAATGGTTTTCTATGAAACCCCGAACTCAGTCCCCAAGAATGCATTTTTTTTTCCAAAGGAGGGTTTTCCTGTTTGTTTTTTTTTTTTTTATTACTGGGAAAGTACTTTTTTTTTGAACCCTTCTTTTAGAAATTTTCGGCCCCCGGGGAAAAAGGTCTAGGCGAAAAGGTATGGATAGCAAACCGGCATACACGCGAGTGTGCGCCGCCCGCCAATACACCGCACAACAGAACGCTGGGTGGCCTTTGCCCGGCAGTAAAAAAGTGATATCTGTGGTAACGTGCATTTTAAGCAAAAAAAAAAAAACCGTAAATTGTTACCTTTTTTCCCAAAATTAAAACTAAAAACCCCCAACCCCCAAAAAAAAGAAAAAATTACAAACCCTTTTTAAAGGTTAATTTTTGTGGGGTTTTTAACCGGCTACTTCGACACCCCTACTCGTCAAAAAAAAAAAAAGACAAACAAATAAAATAACCTAAATCCCTCCCCCTTTTTTGTAACAAAACACCATCAGTACCATTTTTCCCTGCTGTAACACAGTAGAATTGGACAACATTTTAGATAAAAAAATTTTTTTAAAAAAAAACCTTTTAAAAATTTAAATAATTATATATATAATAAAAATATTAATATATATTATATATAATATTAATTATATATATTCCCTTCACCATTTCCCTTTTTTGAGAGACAACAAAACCCTTCCCTTTGCCTACCCCCCAACCCCCCCAAAAAGGCCCCATTCCTTTTCCTTCCACTTCTTTTTTTCTTTTTTCCTTCCTTTTTCCTTTTCCATTGGGTTTCTTGTTGATTTGGGGTTTTGGAAAACCCCTCCATTCCCCGTGTTGGTTGTTTTCCATTCTCTTTTCATTAATTGGGGATTGGAGTCTTCCTTTGGAAAAAAAAGGGAAATTTTTGAAGGTGGTGGTTTTGTCATTTTTAGGTTTCCCCCCTTTCCCCAGGACCCAAAGCAGGTTTTACCGTTGAAAATTTTTGGGTTTTTTCCCCTTTATTTCCGGTTGCATCCCTTAAAATTCCCCTTTTTTCCCCCTTTTTTTTTTTTGGGCCCCCTTTTTTGTGGGGCCCAAAAAAAAAATTTTTTCCCCCCCAAAAAAACAAACCCCAAAAAATTTTTATATATATATTTAATTTATTATTTTTATAAAAAAAAATTAAGTAAAGCTAAAATTTAAAAATTTTTTTGGGCGTGGGGCGGCGGGGGTGGAGGAAAGGGAAAGAGAAGAAGAAGAAAAACAACCAATTTTTTTTTGGTTTTGGTCTTTTGGGCTTTAAAGGGGAATTAAAAAAAAAAAAAAATTATAAAAAAGGGAACCAAAAAAAGGGAGAAGGAAAAACAGACAGGGGGAAAAAGGGAAAAAAGAGGGAAAAAAGGGAAAAAACAAAAAAAAAGAAAAAACAAAAACGGGAAATTTTTAAAAACAAGACAAAATTTTTTTGACAACAACAGACAAAAGAAGAAGAAAAGAAATAGATAGATAGTAGATAGATAGTAGTAGGATAGATAGTAGAAGAAAAAGAGGTAGGGGAAAAAAAAGTAGGTAGAAGAGAAGAAATAGATAAAAAAGGGGAAAAAAAAATTAAAAATTTAAAATTGGGTAGATAGAAGTTTAAAAAGATAGATAAAGATAGATAGATAGGTGGTAGGTGATAGCAGACAGCAGTAGATAAAAATTAGATAGTGAAGATAGATAGATGATGAAAATTAAAAAAAGATGATTTAAAAAAAAGATAATTTGTAGGTAGGTGATAGTAACAGGGGGGGGGGGAAAAAAAAAAGGGGAAAAAAAAAAAAAAAAAAGAAGAAGAAGAAAAAAAATTTTTTGATGATAGAAAATTTTTTGATAATTTTTTTGAGGGGGGAAAGAAAGAAGAAAAGAAATGGACGGAAAAAAAAAAAAATTTTTTGAAGAAAGGGGGAAAAAAAAGATAGATAGATAGATGTAGAAGAAGAAAAAAAAAAATAGAAGATGATTAAAAATTTAAAAAATAGATAGATAGGTTGATGATGATGATGGGTGGGTGGGTGGGTGGAATTTTATGGGGGAAAAGGGGATAAAAAGATGATGATAGAAAAAAAATGGGGGGAAAAAAGATAGAAGAAGGGGGGAAAAGAAGAAAAAAGCAGAAGAAAAAGAAGAATGATAGTAGAAATAAAAAAAAAAATTTTGGGGTAGTAGATAGATTGTTAAAAAAAAACAAACCCCCAAAAACAACGGGCAAAATAGTTTGTGAAAAATAAGAAAGGTTAAAAAAAATAATGAAAAAATAAAATAAAAATAAGTAGATAGAAGAAGAAATAAAGAAAGAAGAAGTAAATGGCCAAAAAAATTGGCCCAACAAAGGGGTTACCAAACTTTAAAAATTTTGGGGGAAAAAAAATAAAAAAAGCAAAAAAAAAAAAAAAACAACCCCCTAAAAAAAAATTTTGAGAAAGGAGAAAAAAAACAAAACAAATAAAAAAATTAATTCATTCCTTTACCCAATCATTTGTTGGGTTGGAAAGAACAAGGGTTCTTATAAAATTTGCGCAAAAAAAAAATTTGTTTATAATTAAGAAAAAAAAAACCCCCCTTTTTACCAAAAACAAAAAAAATTTGTCAGTAAAGCATCCTAAAAAAAAAAAAACCCTTTTTTTTTCTTATAAAAATTTTTAAACCCTTAAAAGAAATTTTTAAATCGACTTTTTTCAAATAAATTTTCCAACATTATTTTTTTTTTAAAAAAATTAAAAATGTATTTAAAAAAAGTTTTTTTATATTTTTTTTAAAAAATTTTTCAAATTTCTTTTTTTTTTTGAAAATTTTTATTTTTGAATTAAATTAAAAAAAATGGCCCTTATTTTTAAATTGAAAAAAAGGAAAATTTAAACCGGAATTTTTCCTTTTTCATAAAATTTTTTTTTTTTAAGGAAAAAAAATTTTAAAAATTTTTGCAATTGAACAAGACTTTAAAATTTTTTTAAAAAAAGTTTTAAAAATTTTTAAAAAACCAAAATCCTTTTCCCCTTTTTTAAAAAAAAAAAATTGAAATGTTTAAATTTAAATTTTCCCCGGGGAAAAAAAATTAAAAAGAAAAATAAAAAATTTTTTTATTTAAAAAAACTTTTTTTTAAAAACTTGGTAATTGGTCATAAGGAACTCCAAAAAAAAAATTCCCTTTAAAAGTTGCAAACCCCATTTTTTTTTTTCATTTTTAAAAAACCCGGGGTTTAAACATTATTAAAAAGGGGAGTGAAAAATAAACATTTATCCCAAAAACTTGAAAAAGGAAAAAAAGGGAACTTTTTTAAATTTAAAGTAAAAATTGGTTAAATTTAAATTAAATATTTTCTTTCCCCTTTTTGGGAAAACATTTTGATAAAAATTGGATGGTCTGGTTAAAAAAATTTAAAACTTTTTTCCCAAAAATTTTAAACCCTTAAATTTTTTTTGTAAAAAAAACCAAAAAGTTTTTTTTTTCGATTTTATTTTTCAAAAAAGGGGAAAATTTTTATAAAATTTTTTTTTAAAATTTTTTTTGGGGAGTTTTAATTTTAATTTGAGGAAACCAAAACAAATTTTTCCCAAAAAAAATTTTTTTTTTTTAATTTTAAAACCTTTTGATCATGGGGATTTCCCTTTTTTATTTTTCCCTCTTAATAAAAATTGGGGTTTTTGTTAAAAATTTTAAAAAAAAAAATAAAAAAACTTCCCCAAAAAAAAAAGTTAAATCCCAAAAAAAAATTTTTTTTTTTCGAAAACCCCCAATTTTTTCCGGAAAAAAGCCAACACAAAAACCCAAAAAATTAAAAAAAAATTTTTTAAAAACAAAAATTTAAAAAACCCCAAATTTTTTCCAAAATTTTTTTTTAAATTTTCCTTCCTTTTTCTTTTTTTTTTTTTTTTACATTTTAAAAAACCCTTTTGCATTTAAAAATATTTTTCTGTATGTTCAATGGTTTTTAACCAGGAAAGAAAGGTGTAATTTTTTAAAAAAAAAGAAACCGCGGAATTTTCCGAGCCCCAAAAAAAAAAATTAAAAGGGTTAAACCCCCCCTTCCCTTTTTAAAAAAAATTTTTTTAAAAAAAAAAACCCCAAAAAAAAGAAAAAAAAAAAATAAAAAAAAAAAAAAACATTAAAAAAACCCCCCAAAAAACCCCCCAAAAAAAAAAAAAAAAAACCAAAACCCCTTTCTCCTTTTTATTCTTTTAATTTTCCCTTTTTATTTTTTTTTCTTTTTTTTTTTTAAAAAAAAAAAATTTGGGAAAATTTTTTAAAAAAATTTTTTTTTTTTTGGGTTCTAGGTTAAAATTTGTGGGGGGGTTTAACCCCCACGACCCCCTTTTAAAACCGGGGTTTGGGTTTTTAAAACCGGGGGACTTCCAAAAGGGGGGGGTTGTTTTTTTTTAACTGGCCGTCCAATGGACCCTTTTCCCGCAGTTATTTTCCATTTTTTTTTTTTTTTTAAAAAAAATTTTTTTTCATTAACTTCTGGGTTTTCCTTTTTTATTTTAATGGAAAATTTTTTTTAGGAGAAAAATTTAATTTTAAACTGTCCTGTTTTGGGGGGTTTTTTTTTTAAGAAGGAAAAAAATTTAAAAAATTTTTAAAGGTGGGGAAAAAAAAAATGGTTTTTTTGTTGGGAAGAAAGGGGGAAAAAAGGGGGGGTTTGGGAAAATTTTTGAAATTTTTTTTTTCCCCATTAAAAAATTTTCACCCAATTTTGGATTAAAATTTAGGGGGGTTCACTCCCAAAAAATTAATTTTGGTCCCCCCTTTAAAGGAGGGAAAAGGGATAAGTAAAAAGTTCCCGAGAAGAAGTCGGAAATTTAGGGTTAATGTTGCTTGGGTTTAAGGGGCTTTTTGAAAAATGGCCCCGCCCAAAAGGGGGTTTTTTCCCGGAAAAAATCGGGTGGTCCCCCTTCCCCCAATCCCTTTTTGGGCTTTAAAAGGCCCAGGAAAAAAAAACCAAAAAAAAAAACTCTTTCCAAAAAAGGGCCTTTTTCCAAAAGGAAAAAAAAATTTTTTTAAAAAAATTCCAACGAGGGCAGTTTTTTTACATACCCCCCCAATCGGGAAATTTACCTTTTTTGGGGGAAAAAAGTCCCTACCATACGCAAACCCTTTGAAGGGCACCCGGGAAGAAAAGTAAAACCCCAAATTTTTTTTGCGATCCCCCAAACATTTTGAACCTTAAGTTAAAGAGCCCTTTAAGCCGGGTTTTCCCCCAAAAATTTTCCGTCTTTTTTCTTTTTTAAAAAAAATATTTTTGCTATATTTCAAAGGAAAAAAATTAAAAGGGCAAACAAAATAAAAAATTTAAAATTCCCCCCAAAAATTTTTTTTGCAAACACAAGGGGGGGGGAAAAAAAAAGGAGAAAACAGGGAAAGGGGGGGAAAAAGAAATTTTTTTTTTTTTATTTTGGGGCCCAAGGGAAAAAAAGGGGGAATAAAGAGTCAAAGGCCATCCCCATAAGCAGCCAACCCGCCTTCCCCCACCCTGATTGCCACTTACCACTTTTTTTCCCGAAATTTTAACTCAAGAAAATGAAGTAAAATTTTTCTCCTATTTCATTTTTAATTTTTAAATCCAGTTTTGGGGGGGGGAGGTCTTTTTAAAAAAAAACCCAAAAAATGAAAAAAACAACCTAAAAAATGTGTTAAAAACTACTTTTAAAACTTTTTTAAAGGGTAGGAAAACCCTTAATGTAACGTAAACGCTTTTGTTAAATTGGGAAAATTCCTATGCAACAGTTGTCCTTTAAAAAAGATTTTAAAAAAATTTTTTCTTTCAAAAAATTTTTAATGAAAATTTTTTTGAAAAAAAACACCGAAAATTAAAAACCCCCCAACCCAAACAAGGGGCCCGGGTTTGTAAGGGGAAGGGGGGGGGTGAAAGGGGGGGGAAAAAAAAGGAAGGGGGAAAGGGGGAAGGGAGGGGGGGAAACCCCCCTTCTTTTAAAGGGGCTTGGCTAAAAGAATGACTCTGGCCCTTCCCTAAATTTTTTCACCCGCTTTTTAAAGGGTCCGAAAGTTTATGCTTTGAATCCTTTTTTTGTCTTAAAAATTTTTGGGGGGGGGCCAAAAAGGGGGGAAAAAGCAATTCCCAAAATTTTTGCCCACTTCCCAGGTTTATTTTGGTTTTTTGGGCTTTTTTAAAGTTGCCAATACTTTCAATAAATTTTTAAATTTTAAAAAAGGGGGTTTTCCCCTTTTGGGGTTTTAATTTTTTTGTTTTGGGGGAGGGTTTAAAAATTTTTTTAAAAATTTTTTTATTTGGGTTTTTGGGCCCCCCCGGGGGTTTTTTTTTTTTTAAAAGCACATTTAATTTTGTTTTTTTTTTGTAAAAATTGGGGGTTTTTTTTTTGGTTTTTTTAATTCATTTTTTTCCCTTTTTTTTTTTCAAAAAAAAATTTATGTTTTGGGGTTTTTTTACGGGAATTTTTTTGCTTTTTAAAAAAAGGTTTTGTCCCTGAAAGGCCCCGTCTTTTTTTTAATCTTTTGGGGGTTAATTTTTTTTTTTTTGGGTTGGGGCCTCTTTGCGGGGTGATGGTTTGGGGGACTTGGGATGGTTCGCGTTTTGGGGGTTTTTGTAACGAAGGGTTTAAAAATTAATTGGGGTGGTTGGGTTTCTTGAAGGTCGTTATTGCTTTACTGGGTTGGTATTGGAGTTGCTTGATGGTTTTGGTTTTTTTTTTTTAAAAAAAAGCCCGAACCCCTCACTACTAACTTTTAAAAAAAATTTTTTTTTGACCCCAATGACCTTACCCTTAAAAAAGGGAAAAAAAGGGCAAAACTAAAAAGAAACCCCCATTTTTAATTCGATTAGTGAGTAAATAAAATTTAAAAAAAAACAAGACAATTTTTTTTTTTTTTTAAAAATTTTTTTATTAAAATACCCCAAATTTTTAAAGCCCCCCTTTAAATTTGCAAATTTGGATTATTGGACACGCTTTCCTTTTTTAAAAAATGTTTTCCCCTTCACTTTGTTTTTTTTTGCTTCCCTTCTTTTTCTTTTTTCTTCTTTTTTTTTTCTAATTCATTCCCCCCTCCTCCATCCCTTTGGTCTTTTTAATTCTTCATTTTCCCACACCCCCCTCCTCTTTTCCCAAAATTTTTTTCCCTTCTGCTCTTTTCCCCGGATGTTTTATCTCATCCAAATTTGGTCTCCCTTTTCTCCCCCCCCTTCTCCCCCCTCCCGTTTTCTCCTAAGGGTTCCTTCCCCCCCATGCTTTTTTTTTTCCCCTTTTTTTTTCCCTTTTTCCCTAATTTTTTAAAAAAATCCTCTTTTTTTAAAAAAAAATTTTTTTCCCCCTTTTTTTTTTTTTCTTTCCCTTCTCCCCCTTTTTTTCCAAAACTTCTCTTTTTTTCTCTTTTAAAATCCTTAAACGAAAAACCAAAAAAATTTTAAAAACCTGGGTAAATGATTTTCAACCCGCGGAACTTCCCCTGTTTCCCGTTTTTTGTCTTCTTTTTTCCCCTTCTCCCCTTTTTTCTTGTTCCCCTTTTTTTTTCCCCCTTTTTTTTTCTTTCTCTCCCTTTTTTTTTCTCCCCTTTTCCCTTCCTTTTTTTTTACCAAAAATTTTTTTTTTTTTTGGGTTTTTTTTCTTTTTTTTTTTTTCTTTTTTTTTTTTCCCCATTTTTTAAAAAAAAAAAAAAAAAAAAAAAAAAAAAAAAAATTTTTTTTTTTTTTTTTTAAAAAAAAAAAAAAAACCCCCCCCCCCTTTTTTTTTTTTTTTTTTTTCCCTTTTTTTCCCCCCCTTTTTTTCTTTTTTTTTCTTTCCCCTTTTTTTTTTTTCCCCCCCCTTTTTTTTTTTTTTCCCTTTTTTCTTTTCCCCTTTTTTTTCTATTTGTTATCAAGGGGGGAATTTTTTTTAAATTTGGCCCGGGTTTCCTGGGTTTTTTTAAAAATTTTTGGGGGTTTTTTGGGGGGGAACCCCGGGGGGGCCATGTTTTGGGTTTGGAAAAGGGGGTTTTAAAATTTTTTTTAAAGGCCCAAGGGGGGGGGGGGGGGAAAAAACCCCCGGGTTTTTTCCAAAGGGGCCCCTTTTTTTTGTGTGTTTTTTTTTTGGGGTTTTTTTGTTGGTTTTTTTTGTTTGGGGGTTTTTTTTGGGGGGGGTTTTTTTTGGGGGGTTTTTTGGGTTTTTGGGTTTTTTGGGGGGTTTTTGGGGGGGGGTTTGGTTTGTTTTTTGTTTTTGGGGGGTTTTTTTTTTTTGGGGAGGTTTGGATTTAGTGTGGGGGGGGTTTTGTTTTTTTTGTGGTTGTTTTTTGTGTTTTTGTGTTGTGTTGTGTTGGGGTTGTTTTTGGTGTGGTTTTTGTTTTTTTTTTGTTGTTGTTTGTTTTTGGGGTTTTTTTTTTTTTTTTTTTTTGTTGTGTGGTTGTGTGGGGGTTGTGTGGTTGGGGGGTTTTTTTTTTTTTTTTTTTTTTTGGGGGTTTTGTGGTGTGGGGGTTTTTTTTGGGGTTTTTTTGGGGTTTTTTTGGGTTTTTTTTGGGGGGTTTTTGAGGGTTTTTTTGGGGGGTTTTTTTGCGTGGGGGGGGGGGGGGTTAGTGTGTTTTTTTATTTTGTTTGTGTGGGTTTTTTTTGGGGGGGGTTAAAGTTTTTTTTTTTTTTTAAATTTTTTTTGGTTTAAAGGGGGGGTTAAAAAAAGGGTTAAAAGGGGGTTTTTGGGGGGGGAAAAAGGGGTGGGTTTTTTAAAGGGGGGGGGGGGGGGGGGGGGGGTTGGGGGGTTTTTCCATTGGGGGGGGTTTTTTTTTGGGGGGTTTTGTTGGGTTTTTTTTTTTTTTTGGGGGGGTTTTTTTAAAAATTTTTTTTTTTTTTAAAATTTAAAAAAGAGAAAAAAATTTTTAAACTTTTTTTAGGGGGGAAAAGGTGGGTGCAGTGAAAGGGGGGGGGATGCAGGGGTTGAAAGAGTGTTTCTTGCATAATAATACGCTTCCATGTTATGTGAGTGTGTGGTGCAAAACTTGATATGTTTTATTTAGTTAGTTAGTTAGTTATTCTTTTATATCGAGGATAATAATAATAATAATAATGTATGGAATTAATATAGCGCTGAATCTTGTAAAGTAAACAAATCAAAGCGCTTAATGGCTTAAGCGAATAATGGGACATGGGTAATCAACTTATGTGCTGTTTTACATTCAGTCCCCCTGTGTATGCGGTTTTGTAAATTTTGTTCATCCGTTCCCACGGCACACAATGGCCTACTCTAACGAAAAGCGGACCAGAATTTAACGTGTGCGGTGTGTGTGTGTGTGTTGTGTGTCTGTGTGTGTGTCTGTGTGCGTAGTGTGTACGTGTGTACGTTTTTGTGTGTATGTATATTGGTTCAGATTCAGATTCAGATTCAGAATATTTTATTGCCATATAAGTCATGTAGCTTATTTGACACAACAAAAACATCAATTATAATTATTATCTATTTTGGCTAAAGTGATGTGTGTATGTGATGTGGAGTGGTCTGGTGTGGTGTGGTGTGTGTATTTGTCTGTGTGTGTGTGTGTGTGTGTGTGTGCGTGCGTGTGTGTGTGTGTGTGTGTTGTGTGTGTGTGTGTGGTGTGTGTGTGTGTGTGTGTGTGTGGTGTGTGTGTTTGTGTGTTGTGTGTGTGTGTTGTGTGTGTGTGTGTAAGGAGGTGGTGGGGTGTGGGATTTAGTTGTAGATTTGGTGTGGTGTGATGTGGTGTGGTGTGGTGTGTTTTATGTGTGTGTAATGTTGCTGTGGTAGTGGTGGTGGTGGTGGTGGTGGTGGTGGTGGGTGGTGGTGGTGGTGGGGTGGTGGTGGTGGTGGTGAGTGTGTGTGTTGTGTGTTTGTGTTGTGTGCGCGCGCGCGCGTGAACGGCCATTGCCAAAATCACGAAGAAATGTCAGATGTCAAATCTAGTATTAAGACGTATGAAAAAAATTCATGGGGAGTACCAAAGGAAGTGTTTGGAAACATATGATTACGTTCTGTGTTTTTGAAAGCTGATTTGAGGTTGATCAGAAAGAAATAAAGAAAGAAGAAAGATAGAAAGAAAGAATGAATGAATTGGAATGAATGAATGATGAATGAATGAATGAATGAATGAATGAATGAATGAATGAATGAATGAATGAAAACAAAGAATTCCTAAAGGAATAAACCCAAGAAAGAATGATTTTAATAACGTTAAAAATATGGAGAGGAAAAGAAAGGAAAGAAAGAAAAGAAAGAAAAGAAAGAAGAAAGAATGAATGAATGAATGAATGAATGAATGAATGAATGAATGAATGAATGAATGAATTAATGAATGAATGAATGAATGAAAACAAAGAATTACTAAAGGAATAAACCCAAGAAAGAATGATTTTAATAACATAAAATATGGAAGAGGGAAAAGAAAAGAAAGAAGAAGAAAGAAAGAAAGAAAGAAAGAAAGAAAGAAAAGAAAGAAAAGAAAGAAAGAAATTAAGTAAGAAAGAAAATTAAGTAAGAAAGAAAGGACGACAAAAAGGAAGGAAGGAAGGAAGTAAAAAAAGAAGGAAAAAAAGAAAGAAAGAAAGAAAGAAAGGAAAACGCACAGAAGGAAAGAACAAAGCGGGCACAAAAAAAACAAGAAAGACTAGAGGGAAGGGAGAACATGAAAAAGAAAGAGGGGAGGATTGACGGATAAGGAAAAAAAATTAAATCATAATCACTGAGATAAAAAAAATCCACCAGAAAACAAAAAATGCTTAGCATCTTTCTTTGGTCTGACAGTCTCATCAGGAGCTCTTATATCACATCAGTTTCTGTTTGGTCCCCAAACCAAAGGCTTTGTCGTTTTGATGTAAGTTTAATGCCAAAGCCTACTTTTTTAAAATGTTTACCCCAGACGGGGGAAAGGGGTAGTCAGGGTCGGGGGCACCGCTTTTTTTTTTTTTTTTTTTTCTCTTTTTTTTCCCCCCCCTTTTTTTTTTTTTTTTTTTTTTTTTGGGGGGGGGAAAAAAAAATTTTTTTTTTCCCCTTTTCCCCCCCCAATTTTTTTTTTTTTTCCCCCCCCCCCCCGGGGGGGGGGGGAAAAAAAAAGGGATGCCCCTTTTTTTCCCCCCGGGGAAAATTTTTTAAAAAAAAATTTCCCGGGAAAAAATTTTTAAAAAAATTTTTTGGGGGGAAAGGGGGGGGGAAAAAAAAAAAAATTTTTTAAAAAAAAAAAAAATTTTTGGGGTAAAAAAAAATAAAAAAAAATGGGGTTTTTTTTTAAAAAAAAAAAAGGGAAAAAAAAGGGGAAAAAAGGGGGGGGGGGGGAAAAAAAAAAGGGGGGGAAAGGGGGGGGGTTTTTTTTAAAAAGGGTTTTTTTTGGCCTTTTTCCTTCCCCCCCCCCTTAAAAAAAAAGGGGTTCCCCGGGGGGAAAAAGGGGGGCCCCTTTTTTTTTAACCCCCTTTTTTTTGGGCCTTTTTTTGGGGGTTGGGGTTTTTTTTTTTAAAAAAAAAAAATTTTTTAAAACCAAAATTTTGAAAAAAAAAAAAAAAGGGCCCCTTTTTCCTAAAAAATTTTTTTCAAAAATCCCCTTATTTCTTTTCACCAAAAGGGCATTTTTTTGTTTTTGTTTTTTTAAAAAGGGGGGAAAAACCCCCTCTTTTTAAAGTGGGGTTCCTTAAAGGGGGAAACAATCTAAAAGGGTCGGGCAACCCCTTTCCCAAGTGTTAAAAAATTAAATTTTCAATTGATTCCTTTTGGTCGGGATTAAAAAACCCCCAGCCCCCCGCGTAAATTTTTCCCCTTGGGTTTTGGGGAGGGGAAAAGGTTAAACCCCCCCAAAAAACGCCCCCCAAAACCCCAAAAAAGGGGGCCTCTATTTTTTTCCCGGGAAAAATGGGTTCTGGGGCCTTTTTTTTGCCTTTTCAGGGCTAATTTTTTTTCCAGTTTTTCAAATTTTTCACCTTATTATTTTTTCTTTAAAAGTTGACCTTTTGGATTGGGTCCCCTTTTAAAACCCCCCAAAAGATGTTCCCCAAAAAGTTACACACAAATTTGGGTTCCTTTTTGGGGGGTTTTTTAAAACAAAACTTGGGGGTTTTTAAGGGCATTTTTCAAATTGCCTATGGGGGTGTGGAAAGGGTTTTTTCGAAGTGGGTGAGGGGGATGGGCGAATAATAACCCCCAACCCAAAAAAAAAAAAACCCAAAAATAACCGCTTCTTTTTCCGGTTATTTGAAGGGTTGGATCGGTTTTGGGGTTTTTTTTTGTTTTAAATTTCCCTTTTACCATTTCTCTTCAAAATTTCATGGGTTTGAGCTCATTTCCCAACCCAACAGTTTAAAAGAGGACCATTAAGGTAAATTCTGTTTCCCAAAACAAAACGGAAGGCCCCTTTCAATTATTTGTGAATAGTTTTCACCAAGAGCGAGATAATTTTAAAAATTTTTGGTTTATCTGAATCACTTTCCCTTTGTGGAGTTTTTCAATTGGGAATTAAATTGATGGGAGTTTTTTTTGGATATTTTGGAATTCTTTCCCCTTTTCCTTATGGGGTTTTTTTAAACAAAAAAGTCATTTTTAAAATTTTTGGTTTTTGTCCTAAACCAAAAAAATTCACCGAGTTTAATTTGTTTCTAGCAAGCTTAACTTTTTCTCCGGGGGGTTATTGGGGTTTTGCTCTTTTTCCAAAAAGAGTAATCCTTTTGTCATTTTCTTCTCAAGGGGTTTCCCCGTTTTTTCTTTTTTTAAAAAAAGGCTAATCATTTTGGGTTTTGTTTTCTTTTAAAAGGGGACGTACCCGATTTTTTTCTTCTGAAAGAATTACCAAAGCTTTCTTTCCCCCCCAAAGCTTCACCGGGCCTTTTAAATTACTCATAAAACTTGGAATTCGTTTTTTTTCTCATTGACTCGCTATTTTTTTCTTTTTTGAAAAAGGGATAGCTTTTTTTGTTTTTTTTTGTTTTTTCTAAAAGATATCCACTTGTTTCCTTTTTTTTTAAAACTGGCCACTTTTCTTCTTTCAGAGACTTTCTATTTTTTTAGGGTTTTGGGAAAGGCCCCCCCAATTTCTCTTTTTGTGTTGTTTTTTCTACAGTTTTTCCGGCTTTTTTTCTCTTGACTTAACAGTTTTTTTTTCTCTCAAAGGCTTGCCAGGTTGTTGGGGGGGTTTTTTTTTTTTTGTTTTTTCTTAATAACATTTTCCCTCCCCGGTTTAAACCCGCTACGGGGAAACCAAACTTCCAAAACCCTCCCCCCGTATCCCCATACTGGGCAAACGGTAGCATGCAAATGGGGCGAAGACTCGCCAGGGGATTTTTTTTGGGCCCAAAGTCTCACTACCCTTTTTTTCTGTTTTTTCCAATTCTCCCTTGTGTCTTTTCCTTTTAAAAGATTCACGGGAAATTTTTGTTTTTATTTCTGAAATCAGCTTTTGTTTTTTTCCCAAGGCCTCCCCAAGCCATTTTTCCCTCGAAGATCCATAAATTTTTTTTTAAAACTTGTTCTACTGTTTCGGGTGTTTCAGAAATTTATTTCTTCAAAAGGTTCTCCCCTTTATTAGTGTGGGAAAAAACTAACAAATACCTTTTTTTCATTTTTTTTCAAATATTCCCAAATGTATCTTTCTTTCAAAAAAACACAAGAAAAAAGTACTTTTTTTTTTTTTTAGGCTTCCAGTTTTTTTTTTGTTTAAAAAACCGCCACAAATTCCTAACATATACATTGACCATTTTGACATAAATATTTTGGGCCCAAATGTAAACCCTTTTCTTTTTGTCTAACAAGGTTTCCAATTATTTTTAAAAATTTAACCCACCCAGTTTTTTTTAAAAAACTTAACGTTAAATGTTGTCTGTTTTTTCCCCCTTTTATGATTGTTTTTGGGAATACTAATCAAGTTCACTTAAACTTGACTAAAATTTTCCTCGGGAAGGTCGCATTTAACTTCAAAAGATTTACGTTTTTTTTTCTTTTTTCACAATAAAAAAACAAGCAAAACCTTGCCAGGACAACGGGAAAAATTTATAATAAAACTGTCAAAATTACATAATACATTGTGGACGGGGGATTCACAGTATTAAAAATGTCGGGGTATTCAAATTTTACTTTTTTAACAAAAAAAATTTTTTTAGAGTTTTTAAAAATTTTTTACAAGTTAAGTTTCTTTCTAAACACCCCAAAATATAATCTCCAGCCCCCCAGCATTTCCCCTTTTCCCTAAAAGATTTAATAAAAAATTTTTCCTCATCTAAACATACCAAAGAATTTTATTTTTTTTTTCTTTTCTTTTTCTTAAAAATTTGGGCAACTTAGCTTTTTTTTTCTCCTCTCTTTTTTTTCTAAAAAAGCCCACGATTACTGCTCTAAGACTTAACCGTTCCTTGGCAGAAGCAATGCTTTCACAGAGGGGAGAAGATGTCGGGCCCGAATTCCCTTACCTCTTCTCCCTTGTTTTTTTTCCCCTGTTTTTTTATTTAAAAGTATTTAGACTTTTTGGGACCTTCACAGCAATGTCGCCCTGACAGAGGGGAAAGGGGAAAAAGCGGGGCGGGGATGTGAAATCGATATGTCATCGTTTCTACAACGAACCAGCCAGGGCCCGCATTTTTCCCGTTTTTTTTTTTTTTCCCTTGGTCTGCCTTTTATTGGTGTTATTTCACACTAAAAGGAGGTTTCGTGAAATTTAAAATAAAAGATAAAAACTTTGCTGTGTGTGTGTGTGTGTGTTTTGGTGTTTTGTTTTGTGTGTGTTGTGTGTGTTGTGTGTGTGTGTGTGTTTTTTTTGTGTGTGTGTGCGTGCGTGCGGGGCGTGCTTTGGGGTGCGTGGGGTGCGTGCGTGCGTGCGTGGGCGTGTGTGTGTGTGTTTGGTTTTTGGGTTTTGGTGGGGTTTTGGTGTGGTGTGGTGTGGTGGGGTGTGTCTGTGGGTGTTTTTGTGTGGTGTGTGTGTGTGTGTGTGTGTGTGTGTGTGTTGTGGTGTTGGGGGGCGGGCGGGGGGGGGCCCGTGCTAAAGAGAGAGAACAGTTTGAAAAAAAGATTTTTTACTATGGGGGAAGAAACCACTTTCCCTTTGTGACTCCAGAATTGACCTTAGCCATAAACCAGCGCCATGAAAACCCACTGAATATAAAACCCTTTGGCATTGTCGGGAGGACTGGAAGCAATTTTTCAAGCCCCTGAATGCAAATGCCGGATTTCCCCCTTTTTTTCCCTATCCCCTTTTCTCACCCCAACCCGGGTTGGAAACAGTTCGGGGAAAGGGAAACTGTGGGGTTTTTTTGCTAACAAGGACTGGGGGTTTTTCACTTTTCAAAAACCCCGCTTTTTTTTTTGCTCCCCCCGCCCTGAATAAAAAATTTTGGGAATGAGCAATCCCTAAAAGTTGACTTTAAAGTGTTTTTAGCGAGTAAAAACTTGAAAGATTTCACATACATTTTTTTTTTGGGTTAAATAATCTCCCGGCTTTTTTTCATGAAAACCTTTTTTTCCCAAAGGAGGGTTTGGGCATCAGGTTGTTTAAAAAGGTAGGAAATAAAAAGATGCTGAGCACCCACTTTGTTTTTTCCACTAGGACTTAGTTAGTGAAAGACATAATATCTATCCGTTCGTGTTAGGGTAAGCCTCTCGTAATAACCCTTTCCCCCAGGGCTTTTGGACTCTCTCTCTCTTTTCTTCTCTCTCTCCCCTCCCCCTCTCTCTCTCTTCTCTCTCTCTCTCTCTCCCTCTCTCTCTCTCTCTCTCTCTCTTTTCCCCCTCTCCCCCTCTCTCTCCCCTCTCTCTCTCTTCCCCCCTTCTCTGCTTTTGCAATTTTAAACCTTTAAATTTAAGAAAGAAATAAAAAGGGAAAAAGGGGGTAAAATACTAACTTGAAAATTTTCCCCTTTTCCCAAAAGAAAAAAAGTGAAATTTTGTCAAATTTGCGTACGTTATGGGGGGGGTTTTAATGTTTTTGGGAAGAAAAAAGTAACCATTTGGGGGGGGAACGGGTTGGGCCATGGTCGGAGCACTCGTTTTCCCCCCAGCCAAGTTAAGCAGGTGGGTTTTTTGGTTACCCTTTGGATGGGGGGCCGTTTGCGCCCCTTGGCTTCAGTACATTTCCCCCCCAGTTCCCCCAGCTGAAAAATGGGTCCCTCCCCCTTTTTGGGTCGGGAAAGGGTTTAAAGCGCGGGGGAGAGGAGTGGGCGCCGCCCTTAAAATGCGGGCCCCTTTAAAAATTTAAAGGTCTTGACGCCCCTCCCCCAAAACGACCTTATAGTTTAAACCCCTTTTCCCTTTTTCCCTTTTAAACCTTTTAAAAAAGAAAGACTTGTGCTTTAGTTCTTGCCCTGAAAAAACTTTTGCAGGGTTTTTCTCTAGTTGAACATAAAAGAAATTCCCTTGGGGTGCACTTTTCCCCTTTCGTAAAAGGGGAAATGCTAAACCCTGGGTGTTTAGTTTTAAAAGGGTTTTTAATAAACTCAGATCCGTGTGTAAGAATACCTTGTGCGCGTAAAAAGAACTCACACAAAAAGGGAGGGGTTGTCCCGGGGGTTTTTTTTTTTGAGAGAAAGGAAGTAAATCCATGGAAAATTTGAAAAACCTTTTACAGATGGTTTTTAAAAAAGGGAAAAAGAAAGAAAAGGAAATTGAAAAGGGTTTGTAAAGACATTTTTACTCCCCCCCGGGAGAGCATTTTAAATTTTGTAAAAGACCTTTGCATTGTAAAAGTAATTTATCTATGCAAATTTTGGGGAACAAACAGTTAGCTACCCTACAGTTTTTAAAAGAATGTATTTACCCATACATTTGCCCTTTGTGACAGTCATTTCTATTTTTTAGCACATTCACAAGCCCTGAAAACACTGTCAGCTTTTTGTCGCAAAAGGTTAATGCTGTCGGGGACCCCAAAAATCCGGGCCTTTCCCCGCGGACAAAAAGGAAAAACCTGTTGCTCAAATTACTGACCAACACGCAGGTTCTTTTATCTTTCGGGCCCGGTTGCCCGCCAGGATATATTTGATAGTGTCGAAGAGTACAACAGCCCTGTCAAGAAGTCTAAAAGCACATGCCCTTCCACGCAGTTAAATTCCCTCATCCTCAGTATCATTGTTTCATCATGTTTTTTTTTTTTTAAGTCCCGGGGCCCCCCGGTTTTCATCACCCCAAACGCTTTGTACTTGAACAATAAGGGAACACAGACAGACAGACGGAGGGTAACCCTTTGAAAAAAAAACACCGCACGGGATGTGCGAAAACGCGTGTACACGATACACTGACGCACACCCCACCGCACACGCGCACGCTCACGCACCCCTTTCCCACACATCGCGGTGATCCCACACACACACACCACACACACCACACCACCCCACACACACACACACAAAAACACACCCCACACACACACTTTTTTTATTTTCACTAGTGTTTTCTCTTTGTTCGGGGTTAATTCTTCTTTTTCCTTACTCTCTTTGTTTTTAAATTTTTTTTTCTGTGTTGAAATCCTTTTGTAGTGTGGGCGTCGTCGTCGTCTTCGTTGTCGTTGTTGTCTTTCTCGTCCCCTTTTGCCGTGTTTTTTGTTTCATTTATTTTTGATCTTCCAGTGAATTTTTTTGGAAAGTTTTTTTGTGTTTCCTTTTTTTTCTTCTTTTTCCCTTCTTTTCTTCGCAATTTTTCTTCTTGACAATTCTTTTCTTCGCTTTTTCTTCTTCTTCTTCTTCTTCTTCTTCTTCTTTTTTCTTTTCTTCTTTCTTTTTTTTTTTCTTCTTCTTCTTTCTTTTTTTCGCAATTCTTCTTCTTCGAAAAATTCTTCTTCTTTTTTCTTCTTCGCAATTTTTCTTCTCGAAATTCTTTTTCTTCGCAATTTTTCTTCTTTTTTTTCTTCTTCTTCTTTTTTCTTCTTCTTTTTCCCTTCTTCTTCTTTTTCTTCGCAATTTTTTCTTCGCAATTTGTCTTCTTTAATTTTTCTTCGAAATTCTTCTTTGCTTTTTCTTCATCTTCATCTTCCTTTTTCGCAATTCTTCGCAATTCTTCTTCTTCGCAATTTGTCTTCGTAATTCTTCTTCGCAATTCTTCTTTGCAATTCTTGTTCGCATTTCTTCTTTGCAATTCTTCTTCCACTTTTTTGGCAAATCTTTGCAATTCTTCTTCTTCTTCTCCTTCTTTTCTTCTTTTTCCCGCAATTCTTCTTTTTTCCCCTTTTTCCTTCTTTTTCTTTTTTTCCGAAATTTCTTCTTCTTTTTTCTTCGCTTTTTCTTTTTTGCAATTTTTGCTCGCAATTCTTTTTTTGAAATTTTTTTCCCCCCCTTTTTTTTTGGAAAAAACTTTGAAATTCTTCTTCTTCTTTGAAAATTTTTTTCCCTTCTTTTTCTTCTTCTTCTTCCAATTCTTTTTTCGAAAATTCTTCTTCGCTTTTCTTCTTTGAATTTTCGCAATTCTTCGAAATTTTCTTCATCTTTTTCCCGAAATTCTTCGAAATTCCTCCTCGCAATTCTTCTTTTCCCCAATTCTTCTTTTTTCGCAATTTTTTCTTTTTTCGAAATTTCCTTCTTCTTCGAAATTCTTTTTTTCCCAATTCTTCTTTCGAAATTTTTTTTTTAAATACTTTTCTTCTTCTTTTTCTTTTTTCTTCTTTTTTCTTCTTTTTCTTCTTCGCAATTCTTTTCTTCCCCTTCTCCTTCTTCTTCTTCTTCGCAATTCTTCTTTTCTTCTTTTCCATTTCTTTTTTTTTGAAAATTTTCTTTTCGAAAATTTTCTTTGCAATTTTTCCCCCCATTTTTTTGGGGCCCCAAATTTTTGCAATTCTTTTTCCCTTTTTTGCAATTCTTTTTTTTTCTTTTTTTCTTCTTTTTCCCTTCTTCTTCTTTTTTCTTCTTCGCAATTCTTTTTTCGCAATTCTTCTTCGAAATTTTTCCTTTGCAATTCTTCGAAATTTCTTCTTTAATTCTTCATCTTCTTCAAAAATTCTTCAAAATTTCCCTCCTCGAAATTCTTCTTTTTCGAATTTTCCTTTTTCGCAATTCTTCTTTTTCCCCCAATTTCTTTTTTGCAAGTCTTTCTTCGTAATTCTTTTTTGCAATACTTCTTCTTCTTCTTTTTCCCTTCTCTTCTTCTTCTTCTTCTTTTTGGGCAATTCTTCTTCTTCTTCTTCTTCGCAATTCTTTTTTCTTCGCAATTCTTTTCTTCCCCCTTTCTCCTTCTTCTTCTTTTTCGAAATTCTTTTTTTTCTTCTTCTCTTTTTCTTTGCAATTCTTGTTCGCAATTTTTCTTTGCAATTTTTTTTTCCCCCTTTTTTGGAAAATTTCTTTGAAAATCCCTTTTTCTTTTTTTGAAATTTTCTTCTTCTTTTTCCCTTCTTTCTTTTTTCTTCTTCTTCTTCTTCTTTCTTCGCTATTTTTCTTCGAAAATTCTTCTTTGAAATTCTTCGAAATTTCCCCTTCGTATTTTAAATTTTTCTTCGAAATTTTTTTTGAAAATTCTTCTTCGTAATTTTTTTTTGAAATTCTTCTTTTTTTTCTTTTTTCTTCTTTTTCTTCTTCTTCTTCTTCATCATTTTTTCCCTTCTTTTTCCCATCTTCTTCTTCTCATCACCCATCATAATTCTTCTTCTTCTTCTTCTTTTTTCCCTTTCCCCTTCTTATTCCTAGGGGCAAATCTTCTACTTTTCTTCTCCTTCCCCTTTCCTTTTCCCACCCCCCACCCCCTTCCTCCACCTTCTTTTTCCCTTATCTTTTCCCCGCTTCTGCTTTTTTTCCCTTTTTCCCTATTTACGGTAGATTTCGCCCCAAATTTTTCCCTTTGTGTGGTTAAACCCAATTAGTGTTTTTAAAAGGAAAAGGCTAGAAAGAAAATTTATCGAAAAGGTTTTGGGGTTTTTTGGGGGAGAAAAAAAAGGGGGGGGGGAAAACCCCCTTTGAAAGGGAAAATGAAAGGGGGAAAAAAAGGAAAAGAAAGGGAAGAAGTGAAAGGAATGGGGAAAAAAAAGGGGAAAAAAAAAACCCCCAAACCCCCCGGGGGTTTTTTTGGGACCCAATTTGGGAAGAGGTAATTTTTGCCCCCCGGGGGGAAGAAAACAAATAATGTTTTTCCCAGGGGAAAACAAAACAAACTTTTTCTTCTTCACCCCTCTTGCCTTTTTTCCCCCCCTTTTACCTTGTCTTTTTTTTTACCTCTTCTTTTTCACCCCCGTTTTTTTGTCTTTTTCTGCCCTTTCCCCCCAAACGCACGACCCCCCGCACTCACCACCACCCCCCACCCCCCTTGTTTTTCCCCCCCTTTCCCCCCCCATTCTTTTCCCCTTTCTTTTTCTCTCTTTCTCTCTCTCTTTTCCTCTCTCTCTCTTCTTTTCCCCTCTCTCTCTCTTCTCTGCTCTCTCTCTCTCTCTCTCCTCTCTCTTTTTTTTCCTTTTTTTTTCCTTTTTCCTTTTTCCCCCCCGGGCCCCCGGGGGATCACCCACTTTTTTTCTCCCCTCTTTTTTTCTCTTTTCCTCTCCTCTCCTCTCCTTTCTCTTCTCTTTTCTCTTCTCTTTTTTTCTTTTTCTCCCCTCTTTTTTTGCTCTCTCTCTCTTTTTTTTTTCTCTCTCTCTCTCTCTCCTCCTTCCTCTTTCCTCCCTCTCTCTCTCTTTTTCACCCCACACACACAAAACACACACTCACACACACACAAAACACACACTTTCCCAAACCCAATTTAAAAAAAAGTTCAATCAATTTCGCCCAGTTTTTGAGTTGTTGAAAATTTGCCAACCCCCAAATTTGTTACAAAATAAAATTTCCCCAAAACCCTTAATCTACAGATTTTTTTTTCCAAGCATATTTTAAACCCAAAACCCCCGCCCCGGGGTTTTTTGTTCAGTTTATTTTCCCTTGGAGGGTTTTTTTTTTCATATTTTATTTTTTTCCTTTTTTTCTTTAAATCTGTTTCCTATTTGTCTATGCCACCTACAGATGTTCGTGATCCCATTTAAAAATATTTAATTTAAGCATTTTGAACCAAGTCTGTAGATTTGTTAGTATAGCCCTTGGGGAGGGTTTTTTTACAAACTTTATTTTTTTTCCCTTGTTTTTTTAAATCTTTTATCCATATTTGTTATGCTCACCTACAGATATTCAGTGATAACCATTTGAAAAATCCCAAAAATTTCATTGCAAAAAAATGGGGTTTTAAAAAAAAACCCAATGAAAGTCCAAATCCTGTGAGAAATTTACGTTTTATTTTTTGGGTTTTTTTCCCAAAAGGAAGAACGTGGCTACCTTAAGTTTGTGTGTTATGTGTGTGTGTGTGTGTTGTGGGTTTTGTGTGTTTTGGTTTGTGTGTGTGTGTGGTGTGGTGTGTTTGTGGTTTTGTGTGTGTTTGAGGGAAAGGGTTTCGCAAAAGAAAAATTTTCCCCATTGGCAAACCCCTCAAGCCAAAAGGGAGGAACGAACACAGATGTCTTGATTCAGTTCCAGTTTTGTTTTTTTTTGGGTTTTTTTTTTATACTATTTTTTTCCCCTCGTTTTTAAAGACTTTGTGGGAACAGAATCTGGGCTTAGGCAAAAAGAAATACGTGAAAAAAAAAAACACCAAGCATAGGCCCCAAAAAAATATATGGGTTGTTCAAAGTTTTAATACACACCATCAGACACACACTTTAAAAACCCCAAAAAAGCAAAAACATACACACGGGCACGAACACACTCGCAAAAAATCTACACGCATGTGCATGTCGCACGCACATGTATGCATGCACGGTGCAAAATGCACACGTACACATTTAGCCATGCACTTAATTATACACATACCCCCCGTGGGCAGGAGCTTTGCTCGTGCACGCACACACAGAACACAGTTTAAACGACAGACCGACCGACGACAACAGATTTCGGAGACATTAATACATAAAGCAGAAAAAAAAATGTGACGGGACGAAGGCACAGAAAGAGAGAGAAAGGGCGGGAACGGGACAGACGACTTTCAACAGACACGAGAAGGGGGCATAGGTTTAGAGGAACAGACAGACAGACTGAGAGTCGAGAAAAGAGAAAAAGGGGAAAGAAAGAGAAAGAGAGAGTCAGAGACGGGAAAAAAACAGACACCCCAAAAATTAGTCAACGGGGGACAAAAAAACCCTTTTTTTTTTTACATACATAAAAGCAGACAGAAAAAGGGCCCGACAGAAAAACTAAAAAAGAGAGAGGGTAAACAGAGACAAAAACAGACAAAACAGACAGACAGACAAAGACAGACAGAGAAACAGAACAAAAAAATTCTTTTGCCCCGGATTTAAAAATTTGAAATGCCCGGGTTGGTTTACTGTTTGGCCTTTAGGATGAACCCGGAAAGGGACAGCGGTCAGCGGCCCCGGGAACTGGTGCCTATTTTTGACGGGAAAAAGCTGATATGGAAAAGGGGAAGGGAAAAAGGGGCGGTGAAAGGGGGGGTTTGGGGGGAGAGGGGGGGGGGGAGGCGAGGAAAGAGACAGAAGCGAGGGGGAACAGAAAACAGAGACAAAACACAGAGAAAAACGCAACAGAGAGACAGAGACAGAGAGACAGAGATAGCGAGAAAAGGGGCAGCAGACAGAGACAGAGAGAGGCCCGAGACAAGAGAGAGGACAGAGAAAAAGATGGAAGTGACTTTGGAGGGGAGGGGGAAAAAGGGGGGGGGAGGGCGAGGGGGGGGGGGGTGGGCAAGACAGAGAGGGGGGAGAGAGGGGGGGAGAGGGGGGGGGAGTGAGAGGAGAGAAGGGGAAAACGGGGGAGTATAACAAAAATACCCCAAACACCCCTTTTACACATACCCCAAGGGATAGATAGAAAAGTTTAGATATTTTAGATAGATAGTTTAGAAAAATTTAGATAGATAAAGATAGATGATAGTTAGATAGTTTGATAGATAGATAAAATGATAGAATTTAAAATGGATGGAGGATGGATGGATGGAGGTGGAATGGATGGATGGGGGGACGGACGGACGGACGGAGGGGACGGAGGGACGGAGGACGGACAGAAGAAAAGGGACGGAAAGACAGACAGCCCGGGGGACAGACAGACGGGCAGTCGTGCTTAAAAAAACCCTGAGGTCCAAATGGGGCCACCTTAAGGGTTGGGTTTAAAAATGTTCGCATACGAAAAAATTTAAAACCCTTGGTAAACCTTGGGGGTTGTACCCGGGAAGGAACAAAAAGAAAAACAGGCGCCCTGTTAGATTCTGAAGCCTAAAAATACTGTTTCTTCTTTTTTTTTTTTTTCCAATTCACAACCAACTGGGTCGTTTTTCAGACTGACATAAGAGAGAAAATTCGTTTCCCCTTTTAGCTCTGAGCAAATCATCTTTTCCCCTTACAAAAATTTTTTTCAAGATTTACAAGTTTGGCAGGGAAAAATTTTATTTCTAAAAGCTTTTCGGGAAACTCCAAAAAGCTTTTCGGGTCTTGTTTTAAAATGATTAAAATAATTTTTTCCACTTTTAAACCCAACCTGTAGTTAGAAAAGGGTGTTTGGGGTGCCCTTTTTATGTCCTGTTGTTTTTTGTCTATTTTTTGTGCCCTTTGGTTTCTGTCTCTCTTTATCTGCCTGTGTCTGTCTGCTTTTCCTGTTTGTCTTCTTGTTTTGTCTGCCCCCTCTCCCTCTCTCCCCTCTCTCTCCCCTTTTTTCCCCCCTTCCTCTCTCTTTTCCACAAAACCCCACACAAACACACACACCACACACACACACACCACACCCACACACACAAAACATATTGCTTAAACCCAATTTTACGAACAAGTTCAATAAAAACTAGAGGGTTTCTAAGAGTTGTTGAAAAGAAACCAACCAAAAAATGTTAAAAAATTTCCAATTTTCCAAAATCTAATCTACAGTTTTTTTATTCCAAGTATTTTTGAACCAAATCCTTTTCGATTTGTTCGTATAGTCCTTGGGAGGGTTATTTTACTATTTTTATTTTTGTTTTGTTTTTTTAAATTTTTTACCCCTTTTTGTTTTATGCCTCCCCTACAAAAGGGTTCAGTGATTTTCATTTGAAAAATACTAATAAGCTATTTTAAAACCAACCCGTCAGTTTTGCCCAGTAAGCCCTTTTTGGGGGTTTTTATCTTTATTACTTTTTTTTTTCCCCTTGGGTTTTTAAAATTTTTTTTTTCCCCTATTTGTCTATGCTAACCTACAGTTATTCAGGGGTAACCTTTTGAAAAATGCTGATAATTTATCTTTGCAAAAGATGGGTTTAAAAAAACAATGTAGTCCAAAATCCTGTAGCATTTTCCTTTTTAATTTTTTGGGATTTTTCCCCGGAAGACAGAAACGTGGCTCCCTTTAAAGTGTGTGTGTTTTGGTGTGTTTGGGGGGAAAGGGTTTTCGCAAAAGAAAAATTTTCCCAATTTTTTATTTTTTTTTTTAAATTTTTTATCCCACTTTAAGTCACGGATTTCTTTTCCCGTGAAATTCGGGCTGCTCCCCCGGGGAGAGAAACGTCGCCACAAAGAGCGCCCCCCCATTTTTTTTTTTTTTTGTCGCAACGGGTATTTTTTTCCCCTATCAGAGGGGCTTTTTTCTAAAAATTTTTTTGCCAGGGCCCAACTCTCTTGTTGCCTTGGGTTTTTTTTTTCGTGCGCTGAAAATTTTTGTGAACACACGGGACCTGGGTTTTATCGTCTCACCAAAGACTGCGCCCAGACCCCCACTCAGGGTTTCTAATGGAGGGGGGAAAAAAGTTTGGGGGCCCAGACGGGATACAAACCCCGGACTTTGGGTTTTGGGACAGGCGCGTTACCCCCAAACCACCGACCTTTGGGCGAACCTCAAGCAAAAAGGTGGGGAAAGAAAAAAAATGTCTTGTTTCCATTTCCCAGCTTTGTTTTCTTTTGTTTTTTTTTATACAAAATTTTTTTTTCCCTCGCATTAAAAACTTTGTGTGGATCTGAACGGGCTTAGGTTTAAAACAGAAACACGTGAAAAAAAAAAAGAAAATAAGGAAAAAGGTTTCAAAAAAAAATATAGGGGTTGTTCAAAGATTTATACAACACATGCAGCCCCACACGTTAAAACTCATTTTGCATACATACACACAGGAAACGAACACACTCGCAAAACTTCTACACGCATGTGGGGTACGCAGGGCACATGTATGCATGCCGCGTGCACTTATGCACACGTACACACTTGGGCCTTTGCACGCAAAAATTATACACATACAGCCACGTGGGCAGGAGCATCCGTGCACGCACACACAACACCAATCAAGAAAAAGGACCGCCCACAGACAGACAGCTCGGGGGACTTTAAAACATAAAGACAAAAATAAAATTGGGGAAGACGAAGGACAGAAGGAGGGAAAGGGGCGGGACAGACGGGACAGACATTTCAGACAGAAAACAGAAAGGGGGCCCATAGAGATAGGGGAACAGAAGAAGACAAATTTCCGGGGAGAGAGAGAAAAAGAGAAAGAAAGAGAAAGGAGAGCCCAAAAGCAGCCAAAACAGACAGACAGACAATAGTCAACAGGGGGCAAAATAATCCCATACAAGCAGACAGCCCGACGGCGGGACAGAGACAATAGAAAGAGAGAGGGTGACAGAGACAAAAAACAGACTTACAGAAAAGACAGAAAGACGACAGAGCCCAAAACAGAGACATATTCGTGCCCCGGGCACTAAAAATTTGAAATGCCCCGGGTTTGGGAAAACGGGGCTCCCTTTTAGGATGAAGCCGGAAAGGGTTTCAGCTTTTCAGCTGTAAAGGGAACGGGTTTGTCAGCTTTTTTGACAGGAAATTGATTGGCAAAAGGGGAAGGGGAAATGCGGTAAAAGAGGGGGGGGGGAGAGGGGGGGGAAAGGGGGGGGGGCGGGAGAGAAAAGAAGACAGCAGCCCAGACAGACACAGGGGACAAAAACACAGAGAGACGGGCAGACAGAGAGACAGAGACAGAGGGGACAGAGAAAACAGACGGGCAGAAAAGACAGAGACAGGAGAGGACAGGGGACAAAAGAAAAGGGCAGAGGAAAAGAGGGGGAGTGCCATGAAAGGGGGGGTTAAAAGGGGCGGGGGAGGGCGAGGGGGGGGGGGTGGGCAAGCCCGAGAGAGGGAGAGGGGAGGGGGAGGGGGGGATGGGAGAGAGAGAAAGGGGTAACAGGGGAGATTTACCATTATACGCATACCACCCTTACACTTCACAAAATAGTTTAAAATTAGATAATAGATAGATAGATAAAATAATAAAAAGTTTAGATAGATAGATGATAGAAAGATGGTTTAAGGGATGGAGGGAAATGGATGGATGGATGGGGCGGATGGACACGGATGGACGGACAGACAAAAGGGAAGGGACGGAAAACGGGGACAGACAAAACAGACAGTCGTTTTTTGACAAAAACCCCCCTGAATCGAAATGTTGCCCCCTTAATGGTAGGTAGAAATGGGTCCATACCAAAACTCTAACCTTGGAAAACCCTTGAAGGTTTAAGCCGAGGAACGAAAAAAAGGGAAGGCGTCTGTTAGATTGCTAAAGCCTGAAATACTGTCTTCGTGGTTTTTTTTTAAATTCACAACCAACCTGGGTCGTTTTCAGACTGACATGAAGAGCAGCGGTTTAAATTCCTCTCTGCCCCCTGAGTAGAATCTTTCAATTCCATACAAAAATTTTAGGATTTACCGTTTGGGAAGGGGTGTTTTTAGTACAGCTTTTGGGGGGAACCCCAAAGAAGCATTTTTTCGGGTCATGTTTAAAGGGTTATATAAGTCCACTATTAACCACCTTTTGTTTTAGCAGGATAAATTGGGTCGTCTTTTTAAAATGCCCTGTCTGTCTTTGCATGTCGTGTTGAGTTTGTCTGTCCTCTTTATCTGTCTCTGTCTGTCTGTCTGTTTGTCTGCTTGTTGTCTCCCTCTCTCTCTCCTCTTCCCCTCCTCTCTCTCTCTCTCTCTCTTTTCTCTCTCTCCTCTCTCTGTCTGTCTTCATGTTCAAAATTCCCTTCCCCTTTAGAGAGAAAAGAAGAGGTCATTTTTGGCCTCGCACCATCAGTCAATAAGGGTCTGAAAAATCTCTTCCCTTGGGCCCAACCCCCCCTTTCCCTGCCTCCCTCCCTGAAAGTTTTTGACGCGGCACAAAAGGGAACTGCAATTTTGGATGCGGCATCAAAGGTTCAGCTCCTAAGTTTCCCCGATGTTTGGATAAAAGGCTTTTCTTTACAGGGCTTTAACCCCCGCCCAATATTTTTTGGAAGTGCTTATTGAAAAAAGGTTCGGGAATTTCTGTTGAGATCTGCTGAAAACCAACTTTTTTCAAAAAAAGTTTAAGGGGTTTTGAAAGGAAACCGGGGGGGAAAGGATAGATAGATGTTTGATTTTTTAGATAGTTTAAAAGATAGTTAGATAGATAGATAAAATAGATGGGTGGGATAGATAATAGATAGATAGATAGATAATAATAGATAGTTTAATAACAGATAGGAGAGAGAGAGAGAGAGAGGGGGAAAAGAAGGGGAGAGGAGAGAGAAAGGGGAGGGGAGAGAGATTTAGAAATGCTTAAGTCTTTAATCTGAAAAAAAGGCCCCCTTAAATTATTTTTGGGTCCTTGTTTCCCTTCCCCAAATTTTAGCCCCCCTAGAAAACTACCTACAGATCGGGTGCACCCGGGTAAGACGGTTCATAAAAGGGTGTTGCAAGTACCTTCGTCCTTTATCCCTTTCCTACTCTGTCTTCTCAGGGCTGTGTTTCTATGATGGAGGGTAATGGTTGTTCGGGCATAGAGCTTGTCCAGACGACAAAAAATTCTAACAAAAACATTTCACGCTAGCGACACTTTCTGACAATCATAATAAAAATGAAAAAGTTTTTGGGCCCTGGGCCAATGATATTCTCAAAGATGTCCCCTTTGAAGGAGACCCCACCCGGCTTCCCCGAATGAATCCGGGAGAAAAAAGTGTGTAGGAAAGACACGAAAGATTCTGGTAATCAAGGCTGAGCTTTGACGGTCCCTTTTTGTTGGTTTAAAAAAATGGATTTCCCACCTGAATCAACAAGTCAAAGGAGGGGGGAAAAAAACCCGGGGGAAATAAAGAGGGCGACATTTTAGAAAAATAGAGAAAGAAGAGCTTTCTACTCCTTCAGATTCCCAAACTATCATTCAGTCCTCTGTGGGGATGGAGATTTTTTTAAATTGCTTTGAGCTGTTCTGTTTAATTTGACAGGTGTTTTTAGCGTGTATCGAGGAAAAAAAAGGGGGTAACAGGGGTTTTATTCAAAACATCAGCTTTCATGTTTTATGAAAAAAAAAAAAATTACTTTGGGGTGCTTTGCAAATTTTACTTGCTGTTTCTCTCTCTTGGGACGTGAAGAAGTACCCCCCCTATATCGGATCATAGCCTCTCTCTCCTCTCTCCTCCTTTTCTCTCTCTCTTTTCTCTCTCTCTCTCTCTCTCTCTCTCTCTCTCTTTTGTCCCGTCTTCATGTCTCAGATTCCTTTCCTAAATAGAGAAAAGAAGAGGTCCTTTTGCAAATTTGCACCATAGTCAATAACTTTTCTGCAAAATCTCCTTCAAATTTGGGCCCCCCTCCTTTCCCCGCCTGCCTGGGTGTAGTGTTGACGTCCCGCACACAAGAATGCAAGTTGTGTGGGAAACAAAGGGCAGCTTTCTGAGGGTGCCGATGATTTTATACAAGGCAAATTTTTTACTTTGGCCCCCTTTTAAACCCCTTATAAATTTTTTGGAAGTGCATTAGTGAAGAATGGTTCAGAATTTTTTTGAGAGCTGTTGCACCAACCCTTTTTCAAAGAAAAAATTAAGGGGGTGCAAGGTAAAAAGGGAAAATAGATAGTAGTAGATGTTTGATAGAAAAGATAGATAGTAGATAGATTTGTTTGATTTGAAAAGATAATAGATAGATAGATTTGTTTGGTTTGGTGGGTGGGTGGGTTTGGGTGGGTGGGGGGGTGGGTGGGTGGGTGGGGGGGATGGATGGATGGTTTTGGGTGGGTGGATGGATGGGGTGGATGGATGGATGGTGGATGGTTTGGGTGGATGGATGGATGGATGGGGTAGATAGTGATTTGATGATTTGATGATAGAAGATAGGGTAGATAGATAGATTGATAGATAGATAGTTAAAATAGATGATTGAATCAAAAAGTCAAAGGAGGGGGGGAAAAATTTTCCTGTGAGTAACAGACAAGACATTAAAAATATAGAGAAAAGAGAGGAAAATACTCCCTCAGATTCCCTCTACTCATACATGCCTCGTGTGATGGAGAAATTTTTTAAAATTTCTTTTTTAGCTGTTATGTATAAAAACCAAAAAGATGTTTTAGCGTGTAAAACAAGGAAAATTAGGCGTAACAGGTTTTACATTCTATGCCCTCAGGGACTGTTTCTTATAAAAATAAAAAAACTTGGGTGGTTTGCTATTATACTTGCTTTTTTGTTTCTTGTACGTGAAAAATACGCCCACACCCAGTATTTCATTTGCCTCTGTCTCTCGTTTTCCCCGCCCCTCTGTTCTCTCTCTTTTTCTCTCTCTCTCTCTCTCTCTCCCCTCTCTCTCTATTCCCCTCTCTCTTCTTCTCCCCCTCTTTCATGGTTTAGATTCCTTTCCCTTGTAGAAAAAAAGAAAGGTCACTTTTTTTCATTAGCACCATCTTCCAATTTAAATGTCTGCAAAATCTCCTTCAATTGGCCCCCCTCCCCTTCCTTTCCCGCCTGTGTAGTGTTGACGTCTTTCACACAAGAAATGCAAGGTTTAAAGCGGGTCAAAGGTTCAGCTCTGATGCTGCCGATGATGATACAAGGCATTTTTACATGGGTCTTTAAAACCCCTGCTACTTTTTTGGGAAATTTCATTAGTGAAGAAAGGTTTGAATTTCCCAATTTAGAGTCCCGCTGACTTAACCCTTTTTTCAAAGAAACTTAAAAAGGTGCAAGGTTTAAAAGGAAGATAAAGAGAAGAGGAGAGAGAGAGAAAAGAGAGGAAAACCCGACAGAGCAGAGACAGAGAAGAGGGAAAAGGGGGGAGGGAGAGGGGGGAGCAGAGGAAAAGGGTGGTTTTTATGTTTTTATCTTTGTTTGTGTTCCGGAGCTAACCCATGGGCCCATCCAATTTAAAAAATACATGGATGGAAACTTGCAAGAATGGCTTTTTTTCCTTTACCCCTTTTTCAGCCAAACTCTGGCCTCAGATGTTGGTTTTCTGTTTGATTTGGGTTGTGCTGGTTGTTATGCTTTTGAGTTTGTCACGACTGAAAACAATCTAAAAAATAACATTTCAAAAATAATAATACTTTTGTCCAGGGGTATGGCAAATTGTTTATAACACTAACGAAAAATAATGGTTTGGTGGGGTCTGCATTGGCAAGGAAAAAACAACATCCCCCCACCCCCAAAACCCCCTAAAAGCCAAACCCGAAAAGACTACAGAGATTTGTGGGAAAGGGCAGGCAAAGAAAAACCCCAACATCTAGGCTGAGCTTTAAAAGACTTTTTTTGATGGTTTCGCAAATAAGTTTTTAAACCCCGAATCGACATGTCATCAGAAAGCGGGAAAAAGGAAAAAAAAGTATAAAAAGGAAAAAAGAAAATTTTTAAAATCTTTGATTTAAAAAATTGTTAAAAAAATGTGGGGTTTTTTGGTTTTAGAGAAAGGTTTGGCCTTTGGTTGGTTTTTTTTAAAAAAACAGGTTATTAAAATTACCAAAAAAAAAGCCAATATATGGGGTTAAAAATTTATGGATTTAAAATAAAAATTCCTTTTATTATAAAAAAAAAAAGAATTTCTAAAATATTTTTTGGGAATTTTTAAAAAAAAATAATCCCTAAAAATTTTGGTATGAAAAGGTCTTTTTCTTATTTTTTTTTTAAAAATTTTTAAAAAAATTCGTTTCTTTAATTTTTTTCTCTTCCCCCATTTTCCCCGGATTTAAAGAAAAAAAAGTGGAAGGGAAAGCTAAAATTTAAAATAATTAATTTAAATATTTTGAATGGTAAAAGATTTTAAAATTAATAAAAGGGGGGGGGGGGGGGTTTAAAAAGAAAAAAAAAATTAAAAAAAAAAAAGAAACTTTTGTAGGAAAATTTTAATCTAAATAGGAAAAAGAAATTTTTTGAAAAGGAAAGATTTTAAAAAAATTTCTTTAAAAATTTTTTATTTTATTAAAAAAAATATTTTAGGATGGGAAAGAAAAATGTAATGGTTAACTTTTTATAAAAAATAAAAAATTTAAAGAGGTTTTAAAAAAAAAAAAAATAATTGAAAAAAGGTAAAAAATAATTTTTGGTTAAAAATTTTTTGAAAGAAAAAATACGATAAAAAAGAAAACAAATATGAAAATTTTTAATTTCTTCTTGGGTTTTTTTTGGCCGGGTTAAATTTGAAAAATTGTTATGGTTAAATTTGAGTAATAAAAAAAGGGGGAAAATTTTTTTAAAAATATAAAAATTTTCCTGGAAATTTTAATTGGATTATTTGCCAAATTTTAAAAAAAAAGTATTATTTAAAAGGTGAAAAATTAAATCAAAATTTTTTGGTTTTAAATTTTTTGAAAAGATTTAAAAATTTTTTAAAAAATTAAAAATTTTATAAAAAAATTTAGGAATTTTTAATTTGAAAAAAATTTATAATTTTTCCTGTTAAAAAAAATGGTTTTTAAAAAATTTGAAAAAAAATTTAATGGTTTGGGGGTTTAAAAAAAAAAAAAAAAAAAAAAACAAAATGAAGAAAAATTTAAAAGATAAAACTCAAAAAAGTTAAATTTATTAAAAGTTGTATTTTTTGCTTTTGGAATTAAAATGAAATTTTAAAGATTTATTTTAATTTTAAGGTTTTTAAAAAAAATTTGTTAAGGATGTTATAATGAAAAATTAGAATTTTTTTGAAAAAAAATTGGGGGTTGTTTTAAAAGTTTTAAAAAGGTGAAAGAAATTAAAAAAATTTAAAAAAAACACTTTAAATTAAATGGAAAGTTTATTTTAAAAAAAAAATTAAAAAAAATTTTCCCCGAATAAAAGCTTAAAGGGTTTTTTTAAAAAGAAAAGGCCCCCTGAAAGAAAAATGGGAAATTTTAAAAAAAAAAAAAATACTTTTGGGGAAAAAAAATTAAATTTTAAAAACCCATTAAAAAAAAAAATTTATTTTTTTCCCCCTGATTTTAAAAAAAAAAATCAAATATGGGGGGGAAAACCCTTTGGGGTAAACAAAAGGGAAAAAAAAAAAATAAAGAAAAAAAGAAATTTCCCCCAAAAATTAAGAAAATTAAGGAATTTGGGGCTTCCTTTAAAAAAAGGGTTTTTTTTTTGGTTTGAAATTTTTAAAAATTTTAAAAAGAAATTTTTTTTTTAAAAAGAAAAAAAGAATTTGTTTGGGAAAGGTTTTAAAATTTTAAAAATTTAAAAAGGTTAAAGGGGGTTTCTTTTTAAAAGGGGAAAAAAATTGGAATTTTTTTTGTTTTATAAAAATTTTTGTTTTCTTTGGCTTTTTTTTATGAAGAAGGGGGAGTCCCAATTGCAAAAAAGGGGTTACATTCTTCCCCTTCCTTTCTTTTTTTTTTTCTTAATACCCCCTTTTTCCCCCTTTTTTAAATTTTCCCTTCTTTCCCCCTTTTCTCCCTCCCTATTCTCTTCCCCCCTTTCTCCCCCTCCCCTCCCTCTCTCTTCCCCCTCTCCCCTCCCTCTTTTCCCCAAATTCCTTTATTACAAAAAAAAGGTTAACGGGATTAAAACCCTAAACAATAAGGGTTTTAAAATCTTTATTTGGGAAAACCCCAAATTTGGCCCCCGGGATTAAATCCAAAAAGGGGGGGGGGGGGGGGTTTAGTTTTCAAAGGCAGGGCTTCAAACCGGGGAAAAGGATTTCTGGGTCCCACCTTTCAATTTTTTAAAAAGCATTTGTGGTTGTTTTGGTAGAGTTAACCTTTTCTTTTAATTTTTTTTTTTAAAAAGGTTAAGGGTTTAAAACCCCTAACAAACAGAAAGAATGTCTGGACCCAAACACAAAAATTCTTTTTCCCGAAAAAAAAATATTAAACAGGGACCCATTTAAAAATACCCCTGAGCACCCAAAATGGTCCTTTTTCTCCCTTTTCCCCTTTTCGGGGGGGGGCCCCCCCCATGTACACCCCGAAAGTTTAAAAAGGGGAAAGAGGCAGAAGAAAAGAAAGGGAAAAAAAGGGAGAGGAGGGGGGGGGGGAAAGGGGAGTTGGGGATAAAAAGGCTCAAGGGGGGGCCTAAAGGTTCAAGGGGGGCCCGGTCGAGAGATGAAAAAAAAACCCCTCAACCAAGGGACCCCACCCCCTTTCAAATGCTTTAATATAATTTAAAGAATTTTAAAAAGTTTTTTTCTCCCTTTTCCTTTCTTAATTCTTTTTTTTAAAAAACCCCCAAAAAAAAAACAACAACATTCTTTTTTCTCTAATTTTATTCTTTCCTTTTCTTTCTTTCACCCTTTCCTAAAACCTCCTTGGGAAGGGCCTTTTTCTTATTCCAATTTTTAAACCTTTTGTTTTTTGTAAGTATTGGGGTTGTTTGTATTCAACTTTCACCTTCCTTTTCCTCCTTTCCCTCCCCCTTTAATAGTCTCTTTTTTTCCAAAATTCCTCCTTTCCCCACTTTCTCTTTTCTTTCGGGGGTCCCGGGCCCCCAATGATTTAAAAAAATTTTTGGTAACCCGGTACCCAATTAAATTCCGGGCCCGGTCAAAAAAAATTCCCCCAACAAAAATCTTTAAAAAAAATCCCCAAATCTTTTTAGGGAAGGTCTGGGCCAACAAGGGGCCTTTCCATGGGGTGACTTTTAGCAAAATTTTAAAGGTTTCCAAAAAAACCACTTTTTCCCGGGAATGCAACCTTTTTTTTTTTTTCTTGGCCAAAAACGGTTCAAATTTTACCCCCCCCCCCCCCCAGTCCACCCCCATTTTTTTGTTCACCCCCCCCCCCCCCTTTTTTTGTTTTTTTTTAAGTTTTGGAAAAACTTTTTTTTGTTGAAAAAAGGTTTTTTGTGCAAGGGGGGAAAAATTGCAAAATTTAAATTTTTAAGGGGAAACCTTTTAAAAGGCCAAACCCCTCTTTAAAAAATTTGGAAATTTCTTAAAGGAAATTTAAATTTTTTTAAAAAACCAAAAAAGAAAAAACCCCCAAAAGATTTCCCCCCCAAATTATGAAAAAAATTTCCGAAAAAAAAAAAACCCGTAGGGGGGAGACTTTATAGGCAAAACACAAAAAGGTTTTAAAAAAAAAACAGGGGTAGGGAGACAAAAAAGGGGGGGGGGAAAAGGATCGTTTAAAAAAGTTTTAACCAACTTGGGAAAAAAAAACATGCAAAGCGGTTTTTTAAGGCCCCCCCCCCCCCCCCCCCCCCCCTGGGTTTTTTTTTAATTTATTTTTCCCCCCTTTCCCTTGCCCCCCCCCCCCCCCCCCCCCCCCCCTTTTTTCCCTTTTAAAAAAATTTGACCCCCGGGAAATTTTAAAAAACTTTTAATTTGGGTCAAGGGGGCTTTCCCCCTAGAAGAAACTTTGAAAACCAAAAATCCGGAACCCAAAGGTTTGGCCCTTTTAAACAGAAAATTGTTTCCAATAACCCAAAAGGAAAAAAACCAAAAATGAAAAAGAATAATTGGGAAAATTTTCGGAAAGAGCGTGGGGGTTTTTCCCTCCCGGCCGACTTTTTCCCCTTGGCAAAAAAATGGGGGGGTTTTTTTAGGGTTTGTTTTCCAAATTATCCCCCACGTCCAAAAAGTGCAGATACTTAATGGCGGGGGGGTAAAAAACGATAGCTTTGTTACGCAAAATTTCAATAATTTCTGAGCTTTGGGGTTCTAGTCGAGGAACGAAAAAAAAAAAATATTTCAAAAGACACACAAACAGATTTTTTCCCTTTATTTAAAAATTAAAATTTTGGGTCTAATTTAAAAAACCCTTTTGGGCTTGATGAAGGGTTAAAATGGAAAGTCTTTATTTAGACACGTTGGGCCCGCAGAGCAAGCAGTCGCAAACGAAAGGTGAAGGGAATGTCCCAAAAGTCTCCAAAAAATCCAGTAAAGGGTTTTTTTACATTACTGTTTCCTTGCTGGGAGCCTTGGGGATCGAAAAAGAGATGGAAGAGAGAAAAGATGGGAGACAGACAACAGACAACAGAAACAGAGGGAAAACAAAGCCCGAGGGAAAAAGACCAAAACGCAGAGAGTGAGGCAGCCCGACAGAGAAACGATAGATTAGACAAAGAGGAGGGGAAAAAAGCGACACCAGACAGAAAGATAGACAGCACACAGGCAAAAAAAGAAACAGAAACTAAAAAAGTGTAAAATATTTACAGAAAAATAGGCTTAAAAGATTCATCCCCTTTTCCCCGGGAAACGTTTTGGAGGGTTTCTGCACGTAAATTTGTATAAAATAAACAAAAAAACATTGACAGAAAATAATGTACAAAAAAAAATTTTTAAGAAAGCACAGACCCCCAGAAACTGAGGGAAAAGCAAATGCATCTTTCTGGCCACAAGCACTGCAATCTGAAAAGGGTAGCAAAGGGTTTAGCCGCGCTGTGCCCGAAACTCCCCTTTAAAAGGGGCTTTTCCATCAAATCCCATCGTTCTGTGTCTTTTATGGGGGAACGTTTTCCCTTTTTTGCACAAATAAATTGGGATCAAATTTTTCATCTATAAAGGGCCCCGGCTAATTTTGACTTTTGAAGAGGGGATAGAGGGGAAAGAGAAAAGGGGAGAGGGGAGAAGGGGGAGGAAGAGAGGAAAAGAGGAAGAGAAAAAAGGGGAAAAGGGGAGAAAAGAGGGGAGGGGGATGGGGAAAAGAAAGGGGGAGAAAAAGAGAGAGAGAAAGAAAAAGAGTGAGGGGAGAAGAGAGAGTGAGAAGAGAGGAAAAAAGAAAAGAGAAGAGGGCAAAAAGATTTGAGAGAGAGAGAGAGAGAGAGAGGAAGAGGGGAGAAAAGGGGGGAAAAAGAGAGAGAGAGGGGAGGGGGAGGAGAGAGAGAGAGAGAGGAAGAGGGGGAGTAACCAGAAACCCATTCCCCGGGAAAAAATTTCCTTTATTTTATATTTTAGACACGTAGCAGCTTAATAGGCAATGTGAAAAAACCCTCTTCCTCGTTTTTTCCCCTTTTTAATAAGAAAAAGGGAAATCCTTATTCTTGCAAGCTTCACTCTGAAACAAACTCGCCACCTATGTTTCCAAATTTATTTCTAACATGCAATTAAAAAACTCAGATTCCCCGACTTGCATCTTCATTTTTTTTAAAAAAGTTTTTATTTTGTCTTCAAATCGCAGCGACGTATATTTGGCTTGAATTTTTTAGCCCCGTTTTATTTTGAAATGATCTTAAGAGAAAGGGAAGGGGGTTGCGAGAGCCCTTCATTGGGCCGAAGAGACTTAGGCCCATCCCCCCACAAAAAACCCAAGGGTGTGGGGGTTCGAGCAAACAATCATCCCCAATAAGGCAGGAAAGACTAAAGGGTTTTAGTTTGGAATTTAAATTCTGTTGCTACCCTCCCTACCTTGCCCCTTTTTCAGGGTTCTTTCGGAGTCTCTTATACAGCAGGGCCCGGGACTTAGAAAAAAAAAAAAAAAAATTAAGCAAAAGAAAAGGAAAAAGCAGAAATATTGCGGAAGAATCCCTCTCCTCTCTCCTCCTCTCTCTTCTCTCTCTCTCTTTCTCTCTTTTCTCTCTCCTCTCCCCCTCTTCTCTCGTCTCTCCCCTCTCTTTTCTCTCCCCTCTCTCTTCCCCTTCCCCTCTCTCTCCTCTGTATCTGTCTGTCTCCTTTTCTGTCTCCTGTTTTCTGTCCCTTTTCCCCTGTATCTGTCTGCCCCTCTGTCTTCTGTCTCTCTCTCTCTCTCTCTCTCTCTCTCCCCTCTCTTCTCTTCCCCTCCCCTTTGCTCTCTCTCCCCCGCTCTTGTGTGCCCAAAAAAAAGTAAAAACTTTTAAGGTTTTATTTCTTGGCCCTTTTAATACTATAAATTTATACTCCCAACCCCCCCCCAAAACGGTTTTTGGGCATTTCTCTGTCCAAAATTTTCAAAAAGGGCCCCTTTCCCCACGTGTTCTCCCCTCTAGTGGGATTTTGTGTTTGCTGATGCTATTTCGTATATTTGTGTGTGAAAACTGCGTTACACTTTCCCCTGGGTTTAAAATTTAATAAAAGGGGGGCTTTAACAGATTTTTTTATCAATAAAACCCAAGGGGTTTTTATAGTGGGGCACTGTTCGCCGTTCGGAAATATGGAATTATGAAGGGTTTTCTTACCAAAAAAAAAAATTTTTAAGAAAAAACAAAAAAACAAACGAAAGAAAAAACAAAGAAAAGGCACCTTTTAAAAATTTTTTTGTTATGTATTCTTTTTTTTACGCGGTTTTCACGCGCGCGGGACACTCACGCACCACCACACACCCAAAACACCACACACAAAACGGAAAAGACAGACAACAGAAAAGAGACAGACGATAGACAGACAGAAAACAGACAGAAGCATTTCTGACAGACAGGGAAAAAACAGATACACAAGGAAAAAAAGGGGAAGGAGAGAAAAGAGAAGAAAAGAGAGAGAGAGAGAGAGAAAGGGGGGGGGGGGGGAAAAACTTTTGGGTTAAAAAGGGGTATGCACTAATCTTTTGGTTTTGGGTTTTTAAAATTGAGTTTAAAAATTTGCAAAATCTAGTAAAGTATTTTAAAAGGGATTTTTTAAAAGGGTTTTACAAAAAATTTTATTTGGGGGAAAAAACCCTTTAAAGGTTGGAAATTTTATGCTCAGGGTTTTAATTTCTAAGCCGGCTTTTTTTTAAGAGTTAGTTGAGCTTAAAATTACACAGAACTATGGTTTTCCCGGGGATAAAACAAATGTTGGTGTTGTTTTGTTGTTATTTTTTTTTGCCTTTGCTGATTTGTTTTTATTTTTAAATTTTCTTTGCCATGAATTGGCGTTTTTTTTTACGGTGCTTAAAAAAAAAAATTTATTTTTTTATTTTAATTTCAAACATACATACAAACAACACGCAGGCCCGAAGGCATGCACGCAAAACCAAAACACAGCACCGCGCGCAAAGTTGCACCACACACCACATTGCCTCTTCCATCCCTCAGCCCCCCCTTCGACCACACTCAAACCCGAATTTTAAAAAATAAAAAATAAAAAAAAAAGTTTAAAAGACACAAACCCAAACTTTTAAAAAAATACTGTTAAACCCTTAAAAAAAGTCTTCCAAAATGTATGTGTCCCCCTTTTTGGGTTTTTAACCAAAATTCTTTTAAAAAATTTTTTACCCGTTTTAACCCTTTTTTTCCCGCCCAAAAAAGGAATGCATTTGGGTTTTGTAAAATGCAAAGGGGTATTTTGATAAAAATAAAGGGGGGAAAAGTTTTTTGACAGTATACACTATCCCGCGCCCTTTTAATTTTAATTTTTTTAAACCCTTTAAAAAAAAACACACTGCTAACACCCGGGGAAAAAATTTAAGGGGGAAAGGGTAGTTTGTAGCGGAATTTTTTGGGGGGTTGGTTTAAATTCTAAACTTTTTTGTTCGGGGGGAAAAAAAATTTTTAATTTGTGTTATCTTTTTTTTTCCTTTCTTTTTTTGCCCAAAGGGATTTTTCCAAGGGGAGGAGCGAAGAAAAAAATAAAAAAAAAATAAAAAAAAGCGGAAAAAAGGGGAAAAAAAGGAGGTCAGAAGAAGTGACAGAAGGAAAGAACAAAAAAGTAAGAAAAATAAGAAAACAGAAAAAATAAAAAAACAGAAAAAATCATTTCGAAGTTTGAAAGGGGGGCAAGCAAAGAAGCAAGCCAAAAAAACAAACAACCCAAAAAACCCAAATTTCACAAAAGAGAAGACAAGAAAAATTATTCGGGCGATCGGTAACTTGATTCCCGAGGGATTTTTTAAAATGCCCCCCCCCCCTTCCCCCCCCCCAACACACGCATCCCCCACCCCCACCTCTACCCTTAGGGATCCATATTTTTTTTGCAAGGGCATTCCCAACGGAGAAAAACTCCACCAAAAGGAAATGGGGGCTGGATGCATGACACAGTTTTTCATGGGGTTTAAAAAGGAGCCTTGTCTTTACGCCTCGGGTCTGTTTGTGTGGGGTTTTGTGTGGTGGGTGTGTGTGTGTGTGTTTGTGTGGTGGTTTTTGTGTGTGTTTTGTTTTGTGCGCGCGCGCCGTTAAAGTTTTTTGGGGTGCCCTACGTTCGTTTGGTTTCGTCGTTTTTGTGTGGTGTGTTTGGGGTGCGTGCGTGCGTGCGTTGGCCCTGCGTGCGTGTTTGTGTGGTGGTTTTTTGTGTGGGGTGTGTGTGTGTGTGGTGTGTGTTGTGTTTTGTGGGTATTAAAAAAAATGTATTTTTCATAAATTTTTTTTAAAATTTTTTTTTTACTCTTTAAACTGTAAAAATTTCAGTAAAAAACAAAAAAAAAGGGGGGAAATTTGGGTGGGGATATGAATGCATTTTCAGACATTTATGTTCCCTTTAAAGCTGAGATACAACGATAAAATTTCGTTTCTATATCATTTCAATAAGGGTGACATGATTGGGTTTGCATTTCTTTTTTCAACGCTACTTTTTAGGAGGGCCCCAAACCGTGAAGACTAATGTATAGTTTTTTGTAGCAAAAGGGGGGAGGAGAGGGGGGGGAGAGTGAGGGAGGGGAAGGGGGGGGAGGGGGAGAGAGAGAAGGGGGAAGAGAGAGAGAGAAAAGGGGGAAGGGGGAAGAGAAGGGGGTGGGGGGAGAGAGGGGGGGAAAAGAGAGACAGATAGGGCAGACAGGGCAGATAGACAGACAGACAGACAGATAAAAAACAAAGGACTCTTTTCTATTTAGTAACTGTGGGGGTTAGCAGTGTTTGGGATCCCTTACTATCGTTGCCCCCTATCAACTATCTTTAAATGTATCATTGTAAAACTTGTTTTTTCTTTAAAAACGGGTTAGATTTTTTTTTTAAAAAATAATAAAGAAGGGGACAACACCCCGGGGTACCAGTCAGAGACAGACTACTTTCTTCATTCCCATGCTAATCTAGCTGTATTAAAAAACAAAATTTGTTGCTTTTGCGTGTCCATAACTATCTTTAAAAAAAAGACAGAACCATGAAAACGACTCTGAAGAGTACCACTCTCACTGTAAATATTGCAGTAGTTCTTCGCTACTTTTAATGCAAGGCAGCAAAAATGTAACACCCCCATAATCACCCACTCCACTCTCTAAACAGAAACTTCTGTTGACACGCAGTCAGAATCTACAAGATCTGATCTTTTTCACGCTGTAACTACAACCCTGTGGACTGCTAATAGCGAGTACAATAATGAAATTGTACACAGCACTGTGACAACCATCTGGAAGGGGGAAAAAAGGCAACTAGAACCTGATGACAAATTTGAAGCCGCGTATGGTGAAAGGGAAAGAACTGCCTACCTTTGATGCTGAATTACAGCTGGCCAAGCATTATTTCCACTGGATTAGAAGCCGTTTGGTGAGAATCGATGAAGAAGAAAAAGTACCAAAACAATACTACAAGAAATGCTAAAAAAACATACGCGCGCGTTCACAAACACACACACACACACACACACACACACACACTCATACATACATACACACACACACACTCACACACACACACACACACACACACACACACACTCACACACACACTCACTCACACACACACACCACACACACACACACACTACGTCATCAAGATGGCGGAACTGGTCAGTAACTATTAATCAACTGTAATGTTTTAACTTAAACCACTACAATGACAAAGACCACTCGCTCCAGAAGCAGAAAGGTTAGTTCCTGTATCAAGGAGTCGTCCACACATGAGGCTTCTGGAGAACAAGAGCCCACAGTGACAGCGAAAGAGGGCAAGAAGTCTGGAGCCGTTGACAGCCCTGCTCCTGTACCATCTACAAGTAAAGAAATTACCACCCCAACTAATGAGGAAGATCAAGAGGCCAGAGGGAGCGAGACCACCCAGATGATTTCCAACCTGCGTGAGACGGTCAGTGATCTTAAATCTGTCGTTCTACACCTCACTGAGCGTCTCCTCTCTTTGGAAAAGACCATCAAGGAGCTGAGCAGGGAGAAGTCGGAAAGAAATGAAACATGTGGTCACGACGTAAGTACACAAACAGATGTAAATGTTTCCTACTTACGTGATGTGGCCAATCCATGCCTGCTGCACGCAGCAAAAGCAAGGCACCACTCAGGCCTCCTGTGCGTCCTGCACCAACAGACAGCAGGGCGCAAAACAAAATAAAGAAAAGCCACTAAGCTGAGAACACGTAATGACGTCAAATCTCCAAAAGATGTCAAGGTGTCAATGACATCAAAGACCATGAAAGAAAACGTCAAGAACTCTGAAGGATTCCAGATGTTCTGTTCTTGCACGTTCTGTCTTAAAGAGGAGGTTCAGTGCAAAAGACTGGGGCGTTCATATGGCTTTTCTGCTGTTCACCACAAGGTCCACGTGATAAAAGATATCCAAGAAAATGTGGAGGACTGTTTCCCTGTAATTGGGAAAGTCATTTGACAGCATTGTTTTACATTGTGGAAAGTAAACATCTAAGAACAGAAGAGGCTAATTCTGCTAGTACAAGATTTGTTGATCAGTAAAACAAATCAACAAACAGCATCCAAACAGGCTCATTGTCATAAATAAAGTGTCACCAGTTCAAGATGATGGCTAGAAGTTAAAAGGCAGCTGTTTCAATGCCTTAGTAGCGAAAGGTCTTCTGGGGGTGAAGAGGTATCATTTGTATCCAGTGACACTTGGGCCACCAGCCCCTGAGGGATGGGATACACCCCCCCCTGAAGGGCTCCACCATCCGGGGCAGTAAAACCTTTGGGCCCTTTCACATTCGTCAGCTGTTTTGGACGAAGCCAAAAAGAACAGTGGAGGTCTGCACAACTGCCGGGCGACTCCCTTCCAGCAGCAGGAACTGACACCATGGCGTGCCTACAGTCCCAGCACCCTTGGTGAAAACAGGTTCCATGCGCTCATTTCATGGTACTAAAGGGTATGCTGTGTGCTCACCTCTTCATTATTACCAGTCCACGTGGAAAGGGGGAAAAGTGAACATACAAATGGGACTCCTTTTTTTTCTGTCATTGTAGTATTTTAGTATATAATAGTTATATGAACAGAAAAATTCTATTGTGGGTATTTTGTAGTGGTTTAAGTAACAACAAAATGAAGTTGATATCTTCTTGACTATTTTTTCATTCTCCGTGTATCTGACGTACACTTTTGGACGAAAAAACTTAGTTGTGGTATTTGAGAACATTTTTATTTTAGTAATAAGATTAGTTTTTTTTAGATTGTTGGTTTTGGTGTTTTTGGGGTGGATTTTTCTTGGTGGTTATTTATATTTTGTTGTTGTTGCTTTTGGGGTTTTTTTTTTTTTTTTTTTGTTGTTTTTTTGTGGGGGGTTTTGTGTGCTTTTGGGGGGGTCTTACATGCCCTATTTATTGGTTCCCTTCTTGTATTGTTTTTATTTTTTCAATAACATTTTAAATGGTAATGCATCGAATGAAAAGATCTCAATTACTGCAGGGGGAACTGCAGATCTATTGCTACAAATGTTGATTACTTACACCAACATCTTATGTCAAATTGTTTTTCAAGTACTTATCCTCAGTCTTTAAATGTTAAAAAGAGCAAGCTTCCAAGACTGAAGCAGTTTGTCTATCCACCATTTTTGTGAAAAACAAACACTCTGATGGAAAGTTTAAATTTACTGCAATTTTATACTCGTGTTGGTTTCAACACTGCATGATACAGTCCCGTCCCAGAAAATTATAACAAATGTTTCATCGTGTGCTATTACTTTTAAAGTTTTGGGAAATCTTCACCATCAACTGTGTATCTGTTTATTTACCTAAAGGTCCTGATAATGAAAATACTGATGGCGGGAGAACTATAAGTGATCAACCAAAATGGATTGTAGGCGGTGATTTTTAACAGCCATTCACCTTTTTGGGAAAAAGAGTGTCTTCACTTTTATAATAACAGACTTGTTGAAAACATAGTGATCGCCCTTAGTTTTGTTAACGATGGGTCCTACACCAGAATCCCTGATGTACCCACCCATCGACCAACTGCCATAGATCTTACATTGGTTTCTCCTAAATTAGCATTGTCAAAACTCATGGAAAATATATGATGAAACATTAGGTAGTGATCTTTTCCCTATTTCTATTAAGATTAATGAAAAGTTTAAAATAGAAAATGCTGATCCTGACTTCATTCCTAAATACAATTATAAGAGAGAGACTGGCTCACTTTTACAAGCTATTACGGAATTTAGTAGTAACTACATCCAGCCATGACAATATTTGACACAATGTACAATTCTTTCTGCAATTCCGTTTTAAATGTAGCCGATGAACAATTCCAAAACTAAACAAAAGGGTGCTACAAAAACTACAGTAATTTAGGTAATGTATGGTGGAATGCCGACTGTGAAAAAAGCAATCTCTGAGAAAAAACTAATGTTCAAATTTTACAATAAAGATAATCGACTGAAAACCACAAGGCCATGAAAAATGCTTAATATCAGATGCAGCCGAGAAATTTAGAGCAAGCTAAGAAAATTATTGGACAACATTTTGCAATTCAGAAGTATAAAAATCACAAGGTTTCCAAGAAGATGTGGAGACAACTAAACATAATGAAAAATGGCATAAAATTACCAACTTATCCTATTGATTTTAAATAACAAAGTATTCCCTTCTTTAAGGGAAAAAGCCGAATCATTTGCAGATTTTTTTTCCAACACAAGCAGACTCGATGGCTTAACTTCAACACAAAAGCTCTACAAAACCCCAAGAAAAAAATCAGTCAGTTTTTCCGACCCTGTTCCTGATAACACCATTACTTCAATGCTCCATTAACTGCCCAAGAAATTAAAAGATGTAATATCATCATTACCAAACAGGAAAACATCAGTTGGCTTTGATGCCATTTCAATGAAATGTCAACACTTCCCGGACAGTGGATACACATTCTCTACGATTATTTTTAAAAAATGTTGGGAGGGGTGGTGTACTACCTCAAGTTTGGAACAGTCAATTTTTGTCCTGTTCTAAAGACGGTAAACCAAAAACAAATGTGAATAGCTATAGACCCATAGCACTTACGTCTCATGTCTGTAAATTACTAGAAAAAATCTTTTTAAAATAGACTTGTATATTATTGTAAAAAGAAAAAAATTATTCCTGTGAATCAAGCAGGTTTTAGAAAGGCAGATCATCTATTGATCATCTAGTTAAGCTGACAACTCAGGTCAAGTATCAGTTTGCCAGGCGGAAATGTCTACTAGCAACATTTTTTGATAAAACTAAGGCTTACGACCGGGTTTATGGCATTCACGGTTATTGTTTTAAACTAAAAAATATTGGTTTGTCAGGGCAGATGTATGGTTTCATTAAAGGTTTTTTGGAAAACAGACAAATTAAGGCTAAGTAGGGACTACATATTCATCTACAAGTTACTACAAATGGGAATCCCACAAGGTTCGTTATTGCCCTATACTATTTAATATTTTGATGCATGATTCCCAGATAATCTTTCAAAAAATGTAGAATTAGCTCAATATGCTGATGATATATGTATGTGGTTTGAAAGTTACGATGAAAAAAAAACACACCTGCTAGGGTCTTTAAATTATACTAAAAGGTTGAATCGAAACGATTTAAATACTATAGCTAATTATATGACTGAAAATGGATTACAACTGTCATGTGATAAAACTCATATGATGCTCTTTAATAATGGAGCAAGTCCAATGGAAATGGCCCAGTTTTAAAATACATGGTGGAATTTTACAATATAAACAAGTAGTTAAATTCCTTGGAGTTTTCCTACATCAAATTAACATGGCTAAAACATATTGAATATATTTTGACTAAAGCAAGAAAAAGCTTAAACATTTTGAAAATTTTTAGGGAAAAAAGCCATGGGGGCCAAGATATTGTTACCTTGTTGCATCTTTCAACTTCTCTCATTCGTTCAAATTTAACCTTTGCCCAGGAAGTATTTTTTTGTGCCCCAAAATACCTTTTGAAAAAACTTCAAAGCATAGACTGCAGGGCAAAATAAACTTGCCCTAGGTCTACCTATCCATGCTTCATGTTTAAAAACATACAGTGCTCAGGGGTTTTACCATTTGGGAAATTATAGGAGAGTTTCTTGCAGTAAATTTGGGGTTACGAAGCCTGACTGTTCAAAACGGTTTGAAATCAGTGATTAATCTCAAGTCTGACACCGATTTTCCAAAAAGAGCTAAATCTATATCATCACAAACTACATTGAGAACATACAAAATCAAACATTTTTACAAACGCTGGGTTGGAGCCAACAGAAAATGTAGCACAACGGGATGTATTACCCCCTATTTTCCCTTCTGGGAACTTAAACGAGCAAGGTTTGACATCAATTATATTGATCTAGCCAAAAAGGACAACATCAATTTAGTATCTTCTCATGCCAAAATTCACTTGGAAGAAAATATCCTAATCACTTAAAAGTATACACAGATGGCTCGTATTAGATAATTTAAAGGGTGGGGCTGCTTATATCATACCCGATCTAAAAACTGAAAACCACTTTCATCTTGGAGAAGGTTATCAATATTTTTAGCAGAACTAATCGCAATATTGATGGCCCTAAATTTTCTCACAGTTTTCCTAAAACAATCTTTCAAATACTTTTTTGTGTAGACTCCAAATCAGTAATTTATGCAATTAATTCTTTGAGAACAAATGTTAGATCTGAAGTCGTCATCGAAAATGCCATTTGATTCATCTTTTATCATTAAACGGTCAGAAATAATTTTGTTGGATTCCATCGCACAGTGGTTTTTACTACAATGAAAAAGTTGACATTCTTGCAAAAAAGGAGCGAAGGGTTTATCAGAGTGACACAATTAGTACTCCCCTTTTCATTGCAAGAGTGTTATCATTTGTAATACAATCACAACAAAAGTTATTTCAGTGTGAGGAAAGGAGACTTGGTTGTCTAGACACACACAAAAAAGTACGTAAATTTGAGTTCTTTCGTCAAAATACGAGAAAATGATGTATACTGTTCAAAGCAGATTGTTTCCTTAGCTTGTAGATGGAAACTGAATTGCTTCAAGACAAAATATGCTGGAAATGCCTTTTGCATATGCGGTAATAATATAACAGCAGATGATATATTAACATGTGGCAGTTTAAAAGGGCACATTCCCGTTTTGATGCATCCTCTCCATCAGCAATATTTAGCAGTCTGTCACTTATGTACGACTTTTTTAGATCGCTTATGCATAGTCCAGTTGGTTTTTTATTATGATTGCTTTGGACTTTAAAGACGCTTAGTCCAGAAAATTTTTTTCGAGCTTGTTAGATTTATAAAAAAAAATCATTATCCACAGTTGTTGCATTCCTATTGTTTATTTTGTTTGTGTCATAGGAGGGGGGTAGAGATATTGTGGTTGTTAATTGGGTTTTTGGCTGTTGTTGGGGGTTTCTGGCTCTTGTTTTAAGGGGTTTAGCTTCTTTCTTCCAGGGGTGGGGTGGGTGAGGGGGGGGGGGGGGTTGCTTCTTGGGTTTCTTTTGAGGGCAGGGGAGGGGGTTACACACATTAAGATAGGTTTGGGGTTTTTTCATGTAAAATTTAGTAGTTGAAAATTTTATGTACATTTTTCATGGAATTACTGTTTTGTTAGAAAATTTTTAGGATTGCATTTTCCTGTTTTTATTGTGTTCAATAGGTTAGTAATGTAACGGTGTTGTTTTTTTTTTTTTCTATAATTTTGGTTGTTGTTTTTTTTTATATATATATATATCTTTTGTAATTTTGTTTATCATTTCGCATGCATTGATCCCCCGAAATTCCTTCTCCTGTACAGTACCAACTACACCCTCCTCCCTTTACACTCATACACCCCCCTCCTCCCCTGCTGCCCCCCCCCCCTCCCCCGCCCCCTCTAATATCACAACTGTTGAAAAGACGTTAAATGAATTTGAACACACTCACCCACTTTTCACCACACACCCCACTCACACACACACACACACACACACAGGCACACACACGCACACACACTCACACACACATACACCCCACCGCGCGCGCGCACGCACGCACGCACGCACACACACACCACGCACACACACGCACGCACGCACGCACGCACGCTAATCTTACTCGACTTTGTTTTGGGTTTTTTTTGCTATCTAATTGAAAACAATCAAACAAAAAGAGAAAATACTAACAACAGTAAGAGAGAGAGAGGGGAGAGAGAGGGGGGGGGGGGGGGGGAAGAGAGGGGAGAGACAGACAGGGGCAGACAGACAGACAGAGAGACAGACAGATAGAGACAGAGACAGACAGAGACAGAGAACAAAGCATCCTCGTGTGTGTGTGTGTGTGTGTGTGTGTATGTGTGTGTGTGCGCGCGCGCGCGTTTTTGTGTGTGAAATCAAATATTTTTTTTTTTTTTTTATCCAGTGTGTGTGTTCGCGCGCCACGCGCGTGCCGGGCGTGCATGCGTGCCGGTGCGTGCGTGCGTGCGTGCGTTGCACGCGTGCGTGCGGTGTGTGTGTGTGTGCGCGCGCGCGCTGTATTTTTTTGGTTTGTTTTACTTTTTCGATGATGATACCTTTGTAAAGGATTGGCTTAGCTGGATTGTTTTTGATAGTCCCTGCGGAGCTATCCAATTTAGGGACTGGGACTGAAACATCAACTATTACCGTTTGATGCAAATTTTCCCCTGGAGTTTACAATAGTGCGACTCCGTCCCCCCCCGCCCCCCCCCCCCCCCCCAAAATCCCCCCACCCCCCCCCTCCGAAAAAACCTTCAGATAAGATCATAAGCCGATATGTCCCTTGCACAACATCTTGTTTACGAATTAAACCCGATTCTACCTTTTGCAAGAGTAGGCCATTGCGTGCCAGCAGGAACGGATGACAGATTTAACCAAAAAAAAAAAAAAATGTATGCACACGAGTATGATTTTTAGGTATTGTCCCCCGCAGTCTGAATATAGATACCTTGGTGGCTGGTAAAAACCGTCGCATACGCAGAATTCGCCTTTGGTGAATCTCGAATCCCTAGCCGAGGAACGAACAAAAAAGACATTCCGGCTGTCACGACACGACTTTCAATCTATGGGAGATAATACGTGGTTCAGTCGTACATCAATTTTAGGATAAGCGGTTCTTTCCCCTTGACTTTTTTTGTTGTTTTTTCTTTTTGGTAGAGCTGGAGCTAGGGGTGGGTGTGTGGGAGGGTGGGGGGGTTGATGGGATTGTTTTTTATTTGAGGAAGGGGGATGGGGGGGGGGGGGTGGTCTTTTTGCATGGGACAATGCTGACTTTGCCTGACTATAAATTTATCTCTGGAAACATACACAGTCATGCACCATCCATCCTAGTTATAGTAGTATCTCCACCTTCTAGAAAAAAAAATATTAATAACAATGATGATGATGATGATGATGATGATGATGATGATGATGATGAATGTAATTTATAAATTCTGTGCTAAGAATTCCCTCTTTCCTATCCCTTTCTTGTTGCCTTGTTCCTTTTCTTCCTATCACTTCCTTCTCCTCTATTTTCTGCCTTCTTGGTCCATTCTCCTACCGGTTTTTTTCCCCGGAAAGACTTAAAAGATAACAATTTTTTCCCACGCCAAAGTTGGATGTGTTAGGCCTAAATTCTATAAGGTGCTTCACGGCAGTGTTACGCATTTCTGCTCATATACAAGACAACAATAGTTGCTGTCTGAGCGTTCGACGACGACGAAGAAGAATTTACCGTAGTTGAGATTGTCTTCATTCATGACAAGATCTTAGCATAAAAACATCCTGTGCTCTTCATTATAGGGGAAAAAAAACAACCATCCTATGAAACGGGAGTAATGCTGCCTACATGAGGAGGTACTTGGAAACGGCCATGCACACAAGCTTCTCCTCCAGTGTGTACTTAACGTCTCACAGTGCTTGCAAAGTGTCACGAGTGAGACAGAGTGTACACTCTAGACAACCTGCAGGAGTGTTGAGCTGGGGAACGCCCAATATAATTCGACAACGGTCTACGAGTGTGAAAGCCGTGAGACGGTGGATTCAATGAATTTTCGTACCACAATTATACACAGAACTTCAATTCAATACTACATTAATTTGTGTTTTGTTGAAGCAAAGGGATTTCTCAGTCGTACACCAATACTTTGTGGTCACTCAAGACCGGATTCCTTTATGAATCGCACATACTGTGACTTCTGTTAAAAAGGAGACGGGATAGCTCAGTGGTCAGAGCACTCGCTTTCCCCATGCTAGGTGAAGCAGCATCGAGCGTGGTTACCATTGTGGATGGGTGACTGTTTGCGCTCCTTGCTTCAATACAGTCCCCAGTTCACCATCTGTAAATGGGTAGGCAACCTGCCTCTTTTAGGTCGTGAAATGTAAAGCAGCGAGGGAGAGGAGATGGGCGCGGCCCTCAATATGCTGGCCCCTGGAGAAGTTGAGGTATCTGATGCCTCACTCCCCTACGACCACATAGATTATGGAACACTCTACCTTTACCTTACCTATCTTACAACAGAAGCAGAGTCAGAACGACTGAAAATATGCAACTCATTTTAACCAATTCATCTTCTTTGAGACTGACAGCCTCTTTCACGTGATGATTGTATCTGCGTATGTTTTACAAGAACAGACGGCACCGCTGAACAACAACATGACTCGTTAGCTTGCAACAACGCAGGGCTCTTGGACAGGTGGTCTGTATTGATGAGCTCAAATGAACCTTTTAGGATGCTTCTTAGGGGACGGGATAGCCGTGTTGACATTGGTTCGCAATCGACGACCCGGGTCGATTCCCGTTGAAGGGGAAAATTTTTCCCATTAA
>CM054156.1:56535235-56540235 GCA_028751875.1 Rapana venosa
AGTCTCTCAGTCTGGGATGGGGGTGTGGGACGGGTAGGGGGGAGGGGGGTGTGGAGAGAAGGATAGACCGATAGAACGTAAACTTGGGAGGGCTGGGGGGAAAGGGAGGCAGAGAAGAGAGGAGGAGGAGGAGAGAGAAGGAGGAAGAGGAGGAAGAGGAGAGAGGAGGAGGAGAGAGGAGGAGGAGGAGGAGAGAGAAGGAGGAAGAGGAGAGGAGGAGGAGAGAGAAGGAGGAAGAGGAGGAGAGAGAAAGAGGAAGAGGAGGAGGAGGAGGAGAGAGAAAGAGGAAGAGAGAGAGGAGGAGGGGAGGAGGAGCGGGGAATTGAAGGGGAGGAAGAGGAAGAGAGAAGAAGGGGTGAGAGGAGGAGGAGGAAGAAAAGGAGGAGGAGGTGAGAGAGGAAGAGGAGGAGGAGAGAGGAAGAGAAGGAGAGAGAGGAAGAGGAGGAGAGAGGAGAAGGAAGAAAAGGAGAAGGAGGAGGAGGTTTAGAGAGGAAGAAGAGGAGGAGAGAGGAGGAGGAGGAGGAGATGAGAGAGGAAGAGGAGGAGGAGAAGAAGGAGGAGAGAGGAGGAGGAGATGAGAGAGGAAGAGGAGGAGGATGAGGGGGAGGAGGGGAGAGAAGGAGGAGGAGGGGAGAGAAGGAGGAGGAGAGAGGAAGAAGAGGAGTAGAAGGAGAAGAGGAGAGAGGAGAAGGAAGAGGAGAAGAGAGGAGAAGGAAGAGGAGCAAGAGGAAGAGAATGAGGAGGAGGTGAAGATGAAGAAAAGGAGAAGGAAGAGGAGAGAAAAGGAGGAGGAGAAGAGGAAAAGGAAGAGTAGGGAGAAGGAGAAGAAGGAGGAGGAGACGAGAGAGGAGGAGGAGAAGAAGAAGGAGGAGGGGAGGAGAGAGGAGGAGGAGGAGGAATTGGAAGTCATTATCAACTGGTTAAAAGCAGCCGACATGCACACAGGCTTTGTGGGGGAGGTGATGGGGGGGGGGGGGGGGGGGGGGGTTGGAGGGTGGCACATGAAACTGATCCAGACTGATATTGTTTGGGTTTTGTTGGTTTTGTTTTTGTTTTTTCCGTTTTTTGTTTTGTTTTGTTTGTTTTGTTTTGTTTGTATTGCTCTTTTCCTAAACGGCTGTAGCAGACAGAGCATGGATTTTGGGGTGGGGGGGTTGATGGTAGAGGGAAAGAGAGAGAGAGAGAAGAAACAGACAGACAGACAGAAATGATAGAGATAGAAATGAACAGACACACACACACACACACACACACACACACACACACACACACACACCCCACAGACACACACACACACACACACACACACACACACACACACACACACACACACACACACCCCACACACACACACACACCACACACACACACACACAGAGTGAGAGACAGAGAGAAACAGAGAGAGAGAGCGAGTGAGAGAGTGACAGACAGACATACAGATACAGAGAGATACAGAGAGACACAGAGAGACACAGAGAGACAGAGAGATATACAGAAAGAGAGACAGACACACAGACAGACACACAGACAGACAGACAGAGTGAGTTGAAATCGTTCTCTCATTACGGTAATTATTAATCTTTTCCATACTGTGAGCTGTACCTAAAAATAAATGCATACGTCTAAAGAGAGGAGATATCTAAATTTAATGATTTACGCGTACACCAATTGGAATAATCTACAAGAGAGAGAGAGAGGCAGAGACAGAGACAGACAGACAAAAAGACAGAGACAGAAAGAGAGACAGATAATGAGAAGAGAGAGAGAGAGGAGAGAGAGAGAGAGAGAGAGGGGAGAGAGAGCGGGAGAGAGAGAAAGACAGAGAAACAGACAGACAGAGAGAAAGACTGTCAGACAGGCAGACAGACAGACAGACAGACAGACAGATAAACAGACAGACAGAGAGAAAGACTGTCAGACAGGCAGACAGACAGACAGACAGACAGATAAACAGACAGACAGAGAGAAAGACTGTCAGACAGGCAGACAGACAGACAGAGGTATGGGGGAGACAGATTTACAGGCGAGAAGAAAGACACACATTCCCCAAAGAAAGGATAAACAGAAGTTTTAACGGTTGTTTTTCTTGCAGGTGAGTTTACCTTCAAACGTAATGTCAGCTTGCCAAACTGTAACGAGAAGGAAGAAGAAGAAGAAGGAGGAGGAGGAGGGGGAGAAGGAGGAGGAGAAGAAGAAGAAGGAGGAGGAGGAGAAGAAGGAGGAGGAGGAGGAGGGGGGGAAGGAGGAGGAGAAGAAGAAGAAGGAGGAGGAGGAGAAGAAGGAGGAGGAGGAGGAGGGGGGGAAGGAGGAGGAGAAGAAGAAGAAGGAGAGGAGGAGGGGGGGAAAGGAGGAGGAGGAGGAGAAGAAGAAGGAGGAGGAGGAGGAGGAGGAAGAGGAGGAGGAGGAGGAGGAGGAGGAGGAGGAGGAGAAGGAGGAGAAGAAGAAGAAGAAGAAGAAGAAGAAGAAGAAGAAGAAGAAGAGAAGAAGAAGAAGAAGAAGAAGAAGAAGAAGAAGAATTGCGAAAAAGAAGAAGAAGAAGCAGGAGAAGAATTTCGAAGAATTGCGAAGAAGAAGATTTGCGAAGAAGAAGAAGAAGAAGAAGAAGAAGAAGAAGAAGAAGAAGAAGAAGAAGAAGAAGAAAAGAAGAAGAAGAAGAAGAAGAAGAAGAAGAAGAAGAAGAATTGCGAAGAAGAAGAATTGCGAAGAAGAAGAATTGCGAAGAAGAAGAATTGCGAAGAAAAAGAAGACGAAGAAGAATTGCGAAGAAGAAGAAGAAGAAGAAGAAGAAGAAGAAGAAGAAGAAGAAGAAGAAGAAGAAGAAGAAGAAGAAGAAGAAGAAGAAGAAGAAGAAGAAGAGCAACAACAAGAACAAGAAATAAGGAAAAAGAAAAAGGAGATTGAAACAGATACAGACGTACACACAGACAAAGCGAGACACACACACACATACAGAGAGAGAGAGAGAGAGAGAGAGAGATATGAAGAAACAGACAGACAGATATAACAAGAGGCAGACATAAAGACGTAGTGACAGAGAGAAACAGATAAAGAAAAAACCAGAGACAGACAGAAATAGAGTGACACAAAAACACAAACCCTACGATAAAGTAAAAGAAAAATACACAGATGCCCATCCATCCCTACCTCCCTCCCTCCCTCCTTTCATCTAATCCTCCACCCACCCACCCTACCATCCATCTATCCACCCATTCACGAATCTACATTCATTCATTCATCTGTCCATCTACCAATCGACCAAACTCTTCAATTCACCAACCTACATATCCACTCCCATCCACCTATCCATCCATCCATCCATCCATCCATCCATCCATCCATCCGAATGACCAACCAAACATCCATCCATCCTCTATCCATCCAACTAGCCATCCAGCCAACCAACCAACCAACAATCCACCCATCCATCCATTCATCCAACCATACATCCATCCAATCAACCAACCAACCCGCCAGCCAGCCAGCCATCTATCCATCCACACACCCACCCACCCACCAAACAACCAACCAACCACCCATCACCCACTCTCTCACCCACCTACCCATCCATTCAATCATCCATCCATCCATCCATCCATCCGACAACCCATTCGCCCACCCACCGATCCATCCACCAACCAACCAACCCAACCATCCATCTATCCATTCATCCGTCCAACCAACCAACCAACCATTCAACCAATCAACCGACCACCAAGCAAGCAAACAGCCATCCAACCAACCAACCAAAATAACCATCCACCCACACACCCATCCATTTATCCAAAACCTACCCCACCCATCCATCCAATCAATCAAGCGACCAAACCCATCCATACACGGCCCCATCCATCTATCCATCCACTCATCCATCTATCCATCGATCCACCCACCCATCCACCCACCCACCCATCCATCCATCCATCCATCCATCCATCCATCCATCCATCCATCCGCCCATCCATCCACCCACCCACCCACCCACCCATCCACCCAATCCCACCCACCCATCCATCCATCCATCCATCCATCCATCCATCCATCCATCCATCCATCCATCCATCCATTTATCCATCCGCCCACCCATCCATTCATCATCCATCCATCCATTTTCCCACCCATCCATCCATCCATTTATCCACCCACCCACCCATCCATCATCCATCCATCCATCCACCCACCCATCCATCCATCCATCCATTTATCCATCCACCCATCCATCCATCCACCCAACCATCCATCCATTCATCCATACAGCCATTTAGCCCCCCATTGCTTTGCAAGATGTCTATCATCTCTACACCCCGCTAGCTGGCAACTTTCAAAGCTTGGGAAATTTGCCAAGAACAGGCAACTCTTGGTGTAGATAACCCGATAATTTCCCTTTGGATCTCCTGCATCATTTCATCACCATTATGCTAAAAATAGATCATTCGCGCACCAGGAAAATAGCCCCCCCAAAATAACAACACCGAAATAAAGAAAGATGGAAACAAAACGACAACAAAACCAGCTTCAAACTAGCTTTGAAAACAAAACTCAGATACACTTACACATACAGCTGCACACACGCACGCACGCGCGCGCGCGCACACACTACACACACACACACACACATACACACACACACACACACACTTTCTCTCTCTCTCTCTCTCTCTCTCTCTCTCTCTCTCTCTCTCTCTCTCTCCCCCTCGCACACACACATTTTTCTCTCTCTCTCCCCACACACACACACACACACACACACACACACACACACACACACACACACACACACACACACACACACACACACTCTCTCTCTCGCTCTCTCCCTCGCACACACACACATATATATATCTCTCTCTCCCCCCTCACACACACACATTTCTCTCTCTCTCTCTCTCCCCTCACACACACACAGATACACACACACACTCTCGCTCTCTCTCTCTCTCTCTCTCTCTCACACACACACACTCTCTCTCTCCCCTCACACACACACAGAGATACACACACAC
>CM054156.1:56550920-56553420 GCA_028751875.1 Rapana venosa
AAAAACGCGTACGTGCACACACACACACACCCCACCACACCACACACACCCAACACACACACACACACACCAACACACACAAAAAGCAAATGCATTGCTTATTCAATGTCCCCATCTGGAAATAAATTTTTGACTTGACTTGACTTGACTTGAACACACACACACACACACACACACACACACACACACACACACCACACCCTCGAACACACTTAGGAGATGAAGGATGCTGTTGAAAAGTAGGGACACAGGCATATAGACAGCCAGTGAGAGACAGACAGAGAGACAGAGACAGACAGCGAGTCAGAGATAGATAGACAAACAGACAGACAGACAGAAATGTCATCATTTTTCAGACGCACACCTCCAAGAGAAGGGGTTTCAATTCCGTTTCCTCTGTAACGTCATTTTTGAAATCACAACCGGTAAATTACTCTAGAGAATCTTGCACACACAGAGAGAGAGGAAGAGACAGACAGACAGACAGACAGAAATACAAAAATACAGACAGACAGACATGAGCATAGACAGAGGAAAAGAGACATGTCTACACACACACAAAATGAGAGATAGACAAAGAGGAGATGAGAGGAGAGAGAGAGAGAGAGAAGAGAGAGAGAGAAGGAGAGAGACAGACAGAGAAAAAGGAACTAATAGAGTAAAGCAGACAGACAGACAGGCAGAAAGACAGACAGACAGGCAGAAAGACAGAAAGACAGACAGACATAGACAAAGAAAATGAACATGTGTAACATACACACAGAGTAAGACAGACAGACACAATGACTGACTGACAGACAGAGACAGACAAACAGACAGACAGACAGACAGACACACTCACAGAAAGAGAAATGTCATCATTTTTCAGACGCACACCTCCAAGAGAAAGGATTTCAATTCCGTTTCCTCTGTAACGTTATTTTTGAAATCACAGCCGGTAAATTACTCTAGAGAATCTTGAACAGAGAGAGAGAGAGAGAGAGAGAGAGAGAGAGAGACAGAGACAGAGAGAGACAGACAGACAGACAGGACAGGCAGATGGACAGACAGACAGAGACAAACAGACAGAGAGACAGAGGGAGAGGCGGAGAGAGATAGAATATAGAGATGGGGAAGAGAGAGAGAGAGAGCCAGAGACAGACAGAGAGACAGATAGACAGTGAGACAGAGACGGAACAGAGACAGAGAGACACAGACATAGACAGAGAGAGACAGAGAGAGACCGACAAACAGACAGAGAGACAGACATAAAGACAGACAGAGAGATAGAAAGACACAGAGAGACAGAAAGACATAGGCATACAGACAGACAGAGAGACAGACAGACAGAGAAGAAGACAGAGACAGATAGAGAGACAGAGAGACAGTGAGACAGAGACATACAGAGACACAGAGAGAGACAGAGAGACACCGACAAAGACAGAGAGAAGAGACAGACAGACAGAGACAGAGAGACAGACATAAAGACTGACTGACAAAGAGATAGAAAGACACACAGAGAGAAAGACATAGACATACATACAGACAGAGAGACAGACAGAGAGACAGAGACAGACATACAGAGACAGACAGACAGGGACAGACAGATAGACAAAGAGGCAGAGAGAGAGAGATAGAAAGACAGAGACAGACAGACAGACAGATAGACAGACAGAGAGAAATGTCAGCATGTTTCAAACCCACAAGAGAAGGGGTTTCAATTCTGTTTCCTCTGTGACGTTATTTCTGAAATCACAACCGGTAAATTACTCTAGAGGATCTTGCACAGACAGAGAGAGACAGACAGACAGAAGGACATACAGACAGAGACATAGACAGACAGACAAACAAACAGACAGGCAGAGGGAGAGGCGGAGAGAGATAGAGAGTGCTAGAGAGGGAGAAGAGAGAGAGAGAGAGAGAGAGAGAGAGAGAGAGAGAGCGCCAGAGACAGAGAGACAGGAGAGACAGAGAGACAGTGAGAGAGAGAGAGGACAGAGAGACACCGACAGAGACAAGAGATAGAAACAGACAGACAGAGACAGACAGACAGACATAAAGACTGACAGACAGAGAGATAGAAAGACATAGACAAACAGACAGACAGAGAGACAGACAGACAGACAGAGACAGACAGAAAGATAGAAAGACAGACAAACAGACAGACAGAGAGACAGACAGACAGAGACAGACAGCCAGATACAGACAGACAGAGACAGACAGACAAAAAGACAGAGAGAGGGAGAAAAACCCAGAGACAGACAGACAGATAGAAAGACACAGACAGACAGACAGACAGACAGACAGAGAAATGTCAGCATTTTTCAGACCCACACCTCCAAGAGAAGGGGTTTCAATTCCGTTTCCTCTGTAACGTCATTTTTGAAATCACAACCGGTAAATTACTCTAGAGAATCTTGCACACACACAGAGAGAGGGAGAGACAGACAGACAGACAGACAGAAATACAGAAATACAGACACACAGACATGAGCATAGATAGAGGAAAAGAGACATGTCT
>CM054156.1:56558420-56570920 GCA_028751875.1 Rapana venosa
CACACACACACACACACATCACTCGCAGGCAAGTGCAAGCTGACACGAGTGTGCACGTGCGCACGCTGACATACGCACATACGCGCGTGCGCGCACACACACACAAACACACACACTCACACACACACACACTCACATACACTTATGCACATCCTCACAATACTGCTGCATACACACACGCACGTGCACACGCACGCACGCCCCCCCCCCCCCCCTTCCCCACTCCCTCCCTCCCTCTCTCTCTCTCCTCCCCTCTCTCTCTCTCTCTCTCTCTCTCTCTTGTTATTCAATAACATTTTGTTTTTTTGCGCTTTTTCCTTATTTTTCTCACTGAAATACTAAGCAGTTCGGCAACGCCCCTTCATGTATGGGCCAATGGCCTTGTTGTGAATAAATCTTTCGAGTTCGAGTTCGAGTTCTGTCTGTCTGTCTGTCTGTCTGTCTGTCTCTCTCTCTCTCTCTCTCTCTCTCACTCTCTCGCTCGCTCTCTCGCTCTCTCTCGCTCTCTCACTCTCTCTCTTTCTCTCTCTCTCTCTCTCGCTCTCTCGCTCTCGCCTCTCTCTCTCTCGCTCTCTCTCTCTCTCGCTCGCTCCTCTCTCTCTCTCGCTCCTCTCTCTCGCTCTCTCGCTCTCTCGCTCTCTCCTTGCTTCCTTCTTCCTTCCTTCCTTCCTTTTTTTCTGTCGTTCTTTCTCAGGTAGATTCAAACAATGCTTTCCACATGATCAGAACCATGGAAAGCACCTGGCATAAACATGACCCACTTGCCCCCAAGCCACCCCCCCCCCCCCCAATCCTCTCTCTCTCTCTTTTTCTCTCTCTCCCCTCCCCACCTCCCGCTCTCTCTCTCTCTCTCTGTCTCTCTGTCTCTTCTCTCTCTCTCTCTCTCTCTCTCTCTCTCTCTCTCTCTCTCTCTCTCTTCTCTCTCTCTCTCTCTCTCTCTCTCTCTCTCTCTCTTAGTGTGTGTGTGTGTGCCTCCCCTTCCCTCCCTCTTCCCTCTCTATCTCTTTGTCTCTCTTTCTTTCTCTGTCATGTGTATTGTGGCCAAAGGCCGATGTACATTAAACCATTTCAGAGTTCAGAGTTCAGAGTTTTCTTTCTCTGTCTCTCTGTGTCTGTCTGTCTCTCTCTCTCAGTGTGTGTGTGTCTCCCCTTCCCTCTCTCCCCACCCCCTCCCTCTCTCTGTCTTCTCTCTTTCTCTGTATGTGTGTGTGTGTGTGTGTGTGTGTGTGTGTCTGTCTGTCTGTCTCTCTCCCCAGACAAACAAGGAGACAAGACTAAACACACAAACAACTACACCGATTTACACACACACACGCGCGCGCACACACACACACACACACACACACACACACACACACACATTCGTCTAATATCACTAGAAGTGAACAGACGTAAAATTGAAGTCAACAACAACAACACACACACATGATCACGAGTATCACTTGCTTGATGATTGTAAATTACATGATGATCTAAAAGAAAGATTTTGTTTATCTAATGTTAAAACATAAACAAATAAATGTCATGAATAGCAACGAGAATGTGAGTAAGTTTTTCAACAAGGAGGACTATCTGTTAGACATGATCAAATATGTGCATGATTATTTTTCCAGAAGAGCCAGAGCATAGAGAAAAATCCATAAATCTAATAATTTACATCTTTTAGGAAATGTTGACTATGTTTATTATGTTTGGTGCCAAAGAAGTCTTGTCTGACTTAATGGCAATAAAGTTTTTGATTCTTGATTCTTGATTCACATACACACACACACACCACACACACACACACACACACACACACACACACAACACACACACAACAACACACACACACACACCACACACACACACACACACACACACACACACACACACACACACACACACACACACACCACACACACACACACACATACACACACAGGGGACGCGATAGCCTAGTGGGCAGAAACATTGCGCTCGCAATCTGACGACCCGGGTTCGATTCCCGTTCAAGGGGGATATTTTCCCCTGGAGTTAACGTCAGTGCAGACTCCACTCTCCCCAAAAGTCCTTCAGATGAGACTATAAACCGAGGCCCCGTGTGCGAACGCACGCACAACATCTTGCGCACACGTTGAATCCTGCTCCGCTTTTCGTAAGAGTAGGCCATTGTGTGCCGGTGGGAACAGGTGACAGAATTCACAAATCCGCACACACACGGGTAATGGATGTAAAAAAGCACATACGTGCCTATTCCATTATCCTCGATGTAAAAAAAAGTAACACACACACAAACACACACAAACAAACACACAAACAATCGCACAGACACAATAAAACAGATTCCACACTGACAGAAACAGCCATCTCTCAGGAGACTGTTCCATGCTCACAGCGTGGCATCCTCCTCTTGCTGCTGATTCTAGAACATCCAGTGTGCAAGAATTCTGCAGACTTGAAAAAGAGGATCAGAATTAATGGCAGGAAAAGCTTGGCTGCCGAGAAACCAGAACATAGAAAAACAGAGAGAGAGAGGGTGGGGGGGGGGGGGGGGGGGGGGAAGGAGAGAGAGGGGGGGGAGAGAGAGAGGGATGGAGGGGAGAATGAGAGAGGGATGGAGAGAGAGGGGGAAGGGGAGGGAGAGAGAGAGGGGGGAGGGAGAAGAGAGAGAGAGGGGAGGAAGAGAGAGAGAGAGAGGGGGAGGGAAGAGAGAGAGGGGGGAGAGAGAGGGGGAGAGAGAGGGGGAGAGAGAGGGGAGAGAGAGGAGGGAGAGATAGGGAGAGAGGGGGGGAGAGAGAGAGAGAAGGAGAGAGAGACGGGATGGAGAGAGAGAATGACAATGAAAAGTCTTTCGTTCGATGATGAGAGAGAGAGGGAGGGGGGAAGAAAGAGAGAGGAGGGAGAGAGAGGGGGAGAGAGAGAGGGAGACAGAGAGAGAGAATGACAAAGTCTTTCATTTCGAGGATGGAGAGGGAGGGGGGCGAAGGAAAGAGAGAGGGGGGAGAGAGGGGGGAGAGAGGAGGGAGAGGGAGGGAGAGAGAGAGGGAGGGGGAGGGAGGGAGAGATGAGAGAGAGGAGGGAGAGAGAGAGGGGGGGGTGGGGAGAGAGGTATGGAGAGAGGGGGTAGAGAGAGAGAGGGAGAGAGGGGGAGGAGAGGAGAGAGAAAGAGAGATAGAGGGGGGAGGGGGGGAGAGGGAGGGAGAGAGATGGGGAGTGAGGGGCGGAGGTGGGAGGGAGAGATAGAGATAGAGGAGAGAAAAGAGGGAGGAGGGAGAGGGGGGAGGGGGAGAGGGGAGGGAGATAGGGGGGGAGAGAAAAAGGGGGAGAGGGACAGAGAGGGGGGAGGGAGAGAGATAGAGAGAGAAAAGAGAGGGAGAAGGGAGAGAGAGAGGTAGAGAGAGAGAGAGAGAGGAGGGAGAGGAGGAGAGAGGAGAGAGAGAGAGGATGAGGAGGAGAGGAGAGGGAAGAGAATAAATAAACAAAACAATTCGACAGAAAGGGACTTTACGTAAATTGTGCTCTGGAGACAAGAAAATAAAGAGGAGGAGGGGAGGAGAAGGAGGGGAGAAAGAGGAGGAAGGAGGAGGAAGGGGAAGAAGAAGAAGAAAAAACAACAACAACAACAATAAGGAGAAGAAGGAGGTGGCCGAAAAAGGACAATAATAGAACAAAAAAAAGACAGAAAGAAAGACAGACAGCCCAACAGAAAGAAAAAAAAGGGAAAAAAGAAAGAAAGACAGTCAGACAGACAGAAAGACAGAAAGAAGGAAAGACAGAAGGAAAGCCCAGAAAGACAGACAGAAAGAAGAAACACACCACACACACACACACACAGAATGAATAGAAAGAAAAATTGAATGAATGAATAAAAAAGAACAAAACATAAGAAAGAAAGAAAGAAAGAAAGAAAAAAAAGAAAGAAAAGAAAGGAAAGAAAGAAAGTATGAAAGAATGAAAGAATAGAACGAACGAACAAACGAAGGAAAGAAAGAAAGAAACAACAAACAAAGACACACACAGAGACATACAGACAGACAGACAGAATAATGAATGAATGAATGAAGAAAAACTAAAAGCAGAAAGGAAAAGAGGAAAAAAAAAAGACAAAAATACACCAACAAACAAAAGAATTTATTGCAAACAATAACTGTCCCAAGAAATAGAAGGCAGATGTTTTCCCTCTAAAAAATGTGGAGAATTCTAAAGAAAAATAAAGAACCAATGATAACAGAACAGACAACAAAAGAGAAAAGAGAAAAACAAAATAACCAATAACGAATAACAAGCGTACAAACAAGCAAACAAACAAACAAAAACAAAATAAAAAAAACACGAAATAACGTTTCAGACATGTATGAAAATGTGGAGATAGATTATGCATTTATTTATCTATTCATTTATTTGTCTTCTTTTATTTCGAGGATAATGGAATAACACTCATGTGCTTTCTTTTTCATCCAGTCCCAGTGAGTATGCAGTTTTGTAAATATTGTCATCCGTTCCCATCAGCCTCATAATAACCTACTTTTCCGAAAAGCGGAACGGGTTTTAATTAACTTTTTTATATATCGAGGATAATGGAATAAGCACTTATGTGCTTTTTTTCCCATCCAGTCCCCGTGAGTATGCAGTTTTGTAAATATTGTCATCCGTTCCCACCAGGCACATAATGGGCTACTCTTACGAAAAGTGGAACGGGTTTTAACGTGTGCGTAAGATGTTCTGCGTGCGTTCGCACACGGGGCCTCGGTTTATAGTCTCATCCGAAGGATTTTTAGGGAGAGTGGAGTCGGCACTGATGTTAACTCCAGAGGAAAAATTCCTCTTGAACGAGATTCGAACCCGGGTCAGCAGATCACGAATACATCACTCTAACCATCAGGTAATCCCGGTATGTTATGTATATTTCTCTCAAGGAAAAAAACAAGCAAACAAACAAAAACCGCAATAACACGCTGCTTCACAAACAAACAAATAAAACAAATAAAACAAAATGTTAAAGAATATCAGAGAATTTTTTTTTCGTTCCTCGGCTAGAGCTCCGAGGTTCACCAAAGGTGAGATTTTGTTTATGCGACCGTTTTTGTCCACCATGAAGGTAGCTGCATTCCGACTTCAGGGATGCATGCTGGGTATGTTCCGTGTTTCTGTAACCCACCACTGAACGCTGACATGAATTACAGAATCTTTAATGCTCATGTTTGATCTTCTGTATGTGTGTAAACTTATACACGAAAGATATTGAGGCACTGGCAGGTCTGCACTTGAAGTTGACCTGGGAGATGGTTAAAATATCCCCCACGCCCTTAATTCACTAGACTCCGTTGCCGAGATTCGAACCCACGACTTCATGGACCCATGATCTCTTAACCGCTCGGCTGTGGCGACCGTTGGAGACAAGATAAAAGAGGGTTAGATACATATTTCTCACACCAAAATAACCTGTTACGCTTTTCGAGAGAGTAGGCCATTGTGTGCCGGTGGGAACGGGTGATGAAATTTACAAAAATGCAAACACACGGGGACTGGATGTAAAAAAGCATATGAGTGCTTATTCTGTTATCCTCGAAATAAAAGAATAAAAACCAAACAAACAAATCAACAAAATGCGAAAGAACTTTTAACACAGATCTATAAAGAGAGAAGATATGTTAGCTATGTCGTGTATGTTTCTCACAATAAAAAAAAATATGATAAACAATAACTCACGGTTACACAAACAAGCAAGTCAAAGAATGTTAGAGACAGGTAACAAACAGGCTGAATAGATAAGGTATGCCATGTATATCTTTCACATAAAAAACAACAACAATAAACAAACAAAAAACAAATAACACAAGGCTACATAAACAAACGAATAAACAAACAGTTAAAAACTGTCAGTCATTTATTTCTTCACTTATTTATGTATTTATTTCTTTTATTTACTTATCTATTATTTTATTTCGAGGATAATGGAATAAACACTCATGTGCTTTTTTAACATCCAGTCTCTGTGTGTATGCAGTTTTGTAATTGTCATTCCTTCCCACCGACACACAATGACCTAGTCTTCCGAAAAGCGGAACGGGTTTTAACATGTGCGCAAGATGTTCTGCGTGCGTTTGCACAGGGGACCTTGGTTTAAGTCTCACCGAAGGACTTTTAGGGGAGTGAGTCGGCGTGATTTTAAATCCAGGGGAAAAATTCTCTTAACGGATTCGAACCCGGTCAGCAGATCACGAGCGCAATGCCATCACTCTAACCCCAGGCAATCCAGTCCTTAAAAAACCATCCCCCCCCCCCCCCCACCCCCACACCCGGGATATGGGAAAAGACAAGGTAACAAAAGGTGCAATAACCTATGTTGTCGTAGGGGAGCGAGGCATGGCCCCTCACTTCTCTGGGGGCCAGCATTTTGAGGGCGGCGCCCATCCCCCCTCCCCTCGCTGCTTTTACCTTCCCTGACCCAAAAGGGGCGGGTACCCATTACAGCGGGGTGAACGGGGGGACTGTACGAAGCCAAGGCAGCGAAAAAGGGTCACCCATCCAAGGGTAACCACGCTCGATGCTGCAACCTTACTGGGGGAAAGCGAGTGCCTGACCACTGCTATCCTGCCCCCAAAAAAGGCTTACCAATTAGGTATGTTGTGTATAATAATTTCAAAACAAGCAAACAATGACGGATCATAGCCGAGGGGTTAAGACCGTTCCCCCTTAAACCCAAAGGGGGCCCATGAAGTCGGGGGTTCAAATCTCGGCGGCGCCCTAAAATGAATTAAGGGTGGGAGGATGTTTACGATTTTCCGGGTCCTTTTAATGCAGACCTGCCAGTGCCTTCATTCGCTTGGTTGGTTGGTTTTTAATTTTTAAAACGTCTGTTTACATAAAAGTGATTTTAAATTTAAATTTTCCCCTTGTGTATATACACACTTTTAAAAGATCGGGAGGGGACACCTAGGGGTTTAAAAACACTGCGCTGGCAATGTACGACCCGGGTTCGATTCCCGTTCAAGGGGGATTTTTTCCCCGGATGAACACAGTGCAGACTCCACCTCCCCAAAACCCCTTCGGAGAACTATAAACCGGGCCCCGTTGCGAACCACGCACAACATCTTGCCACAAAGTTAAAAAACCCTGTTTCCGCTTTTCGTAAGATAGGCTTTTTTATGTCCGGGGGGAATAATGACAGAACTACAAAAAACCCATGCCACGGGGACTGGATGTAAAAAAGAAAAGCACTAAGTGCTTATTTTTTTATCCCCGGATATAAAAAAATAAAAACAAAAAAAAAAAATCAACAAAAACTTAAAGTGCCATAATTATACCAGCGTTGGTAGGTTCAGAAACACGAGCATACCCCAGCATTCCCCGAAGTCGGAATGCAGCTACCTTCAGGTGGGGAAAAAAAAGGTCTCATACCAAAATCTCACCATTGGTGAACCTCGACTCTACCAGGGAAAAAAAAATAAAAAAACAAACAACAAAAAAACAAAATAAAGGTAACACAAAACAAACAAAATAAACCACCAAAAAAAAAAAAAAGGGGGAAAAAGTCATTAACAGGTAGGGGGGGGATACAGAGCGAAGAGAGAGAGGAGAGAGGAAAGAGAGAGAGAGAAGAGAGAGTTGGGAAAAAGCGTATATAATATAATATAAATTATTATAATAAATATTTTAAAATATAATTTAATATATAAAAAACAAGGAACCACCCCACACACAGATGCAACAAAACCACGCAGTTAACAAATGTTAAAGCTTTTCCTGACATCTTGCAGTTCTTCCTTTTAAAAAAGAAGAAGAAGAAGAAGAAGAAGAAGAAGAAGAAAAGAAAAGAAGAAGAAGAAAAGAAAGAAGAAAAAGAAAAGAAGAAGAAAAAAGGAAGAAGAAAAAGGAGAAGAAAGAAGAAGAAAAAAGGGGGAGAAGGGGAAAGGAGGAGAAGAGGAGGGAGGAGGGGGAAGGGGAAAAAGGGGAGAGGAAGAGAAGAGAGGAGAAAGGGGAGGCAGAAACGGGCAGGACAGAGACCCAAAAGACAAACAGACGAGAGCAGAGACAACCGACAACAGAAAACGACAGACAGAGCTGAAGAAACAGAACGTGCGTAGAAAAGAATTAAAAGGGGAAAAAAAAAAGAGGAAGGACGGGGGGGAAAGAAAGAAAACCCGAAAGCAGAAAGAAGGAAAAAACGAAAAAAGAAAAGAAAAAAAGAAAGACAAAAAAGATAGGAAGAAAAAAAGAAAACAAAAACAAAAAATTGATTGAAAGAACGAAGAATAAAATTTAAGGGAATGAAAAGGAATGAAAAAAGAAAAAAAGGGCGAAAAGGGCCACCAAGAAGAAAAAAAAACAAACAAAAAAGAAAAAAAACAAAAAAGAATATTAAGAATAAAAAAAAACAAAAGACGACAGACAGAACAAACCGAACATGCCAAACACAGGCCCTCTCTCCTCTCTCTCTCTCCTCTCTCTCTCTCTCCTCCCTCTCCCCTCTCTCCCTTTTTCTCCCTCCTCTCTCTCTCCTCTTCCCTCTCTCCTCTTCCTCCCCACTTCCCCTTCCCCCTCTTTCCTCTCCCTCTCCTCCCTCTCTCTCTCTCCTCCCCCCTTTTCCTCCTCTTCCTTTTCCCCCTTTTTTTTCTTTTCTTCTTTCTTTTTTTTTCTGTCCTGCTTTCTTCTCCTCTCTCTCTCTCCTCCCCTCTCCTTTTTCTCTCTCTCTCTCTCTTTCTCTCCTTTTCTCTCCTCTCTTCCCCTCTCTCTTTTTTTTTCTTTCTTTCTTTTCGGGCTGTCTGTCTCGCCCCTCTCTCTCTCTCCTCTCCCCCCCGCCCCCTCCCCCTTCTCTCTCTCCCCCTCTTTTTTCCCTCTCCTCCCCCCTCTCTCTCTCCTCTCTCTCTTCTTTTCCCCCCTCCTCTCTCTCCCCCCCTCTTCTTCTTTTCTTCTTTTTTTTCTGGCTGTCTGTCTGCGTGTCTTTTGTCTGCTTCTCTCTCTCTCTCTTCTCTCTTCTCCTCCCCCATCTTATCTCTCTCTCTCTCCTCTCCCTCTCTCTTCTTTTCTTTTTTTTCCTTTTCTGGCTGTCTGTCTGCGTGTCTTTCTTGTCTGGCTCTCCTCTCTCTCTCTCCCCTCTCCTCTCTCTCTCTCTCTCTCTCTCCCCCTCTCTCTCTTCTCTCTCTCTCCCCTCTCTTCCTCTCCTCTCCCTCTCTCTTTTTTCTTTCTTTTTTTTTCTGGCTGTCTGTCTGCGTGTCTTTCTTGTCTGGCTCTCTCTCTCTCTCTCTCTCTTTCTCTCTCCTCTCTCTCTCTCTTCCCCTCTCTCTCTTCTCTCTCCTCTCCCCTCTCTCTCTCTTCTTTTCTTTCTTTCTTTTCTGGCTGCTGTCTGCGTGTTTTTTCTGTCTGGCTCCCTCTCTCTCTCTCTTACTCTCTCTCTCTCCCCTCCTCTTCCTCTCTCTCTTCTCTCTCTCTCTCTCTCTCCTCCCTCCTCTTCTTTTCTTTCTTTCTTTTCTTTGGGGTTCTGCCCTGCGTCCTCTCTTCTCCTTCTCCTCCCTCTCTCCCCCTCTCTCTCTCTCTCTTCTCTCCCCCCCCCTCTCTCTCCTCTCTCTTCTCCTCTTTTTTTTTTTTTTTGCATTCCTTTTCTTCTATTTTCCATTTACTTTATTGAAATAACTTTTTTTGAAACTCATCATTTTGTCTTTATATATAAAATTATATATATATATATATATATTTTATATATATAATATATATATATATAATATATATAATATATATATGTATGTGTGTGTGTTTTTTGTGTGTGGTGTGTGTTGTGGTTTTGCTGTGTGTGTGTGTTGTGTGTGGTGTTGTGTGTGTGTGTGTGTGTTGTGTGTGTGTGTGTGTGTGTGTGTGTGTGGTGTGTGTGTTTTTGTTGTGTGGCATATTATGAAATTAATTACCGTGCCTCTCCTTGCTTGGCTTATTCCTGTTTATGCATACTTTCAATTTTTCTTCTTCATGTATGAAATTAGATTGGGGTGAATTTTTCATGGAAAGTCCATCATCAATGTATGTATTTTATCTTTCTTTATATCATTCTTCATGCTGTGTATTCCACGTTAATTGCTTTCGTTTTCTTTTTGCTTTTCTTTTTTTTTTCGCAGAGGGCTGGATGTAAAAAAGCTATTGTTATGCTTATTCTATAAACCCAACATAAATAAAATTTGTTCATTTGTTCATTGTTTATTGTTCTTTCCTCTCTCCTCTCTCTCTCTCTCTCCCCTCTCTCCCCTCTCATCTCTCTTCCAATCTCCACCCTTTTCTCTCTCTTCCCTTTTATGTAAAATATCTTTAGGAGTAATATTTTTCTTTCTTTTTTTTTTTAAAGTCGAGATCATGCTTAAAATGTCAAAATATTTTGTTATAATCCCCAATCAGTATATCGTTTCCAAATTTATAGTGAGCTTACCTTATAAAAATAAATTAAAAGCAGTGTTGCAGATAAGAGTGCGTGGGTGCGTGCACGCGTGCACGCGCGCAGCCCTTGTGTGTGTTTTTGTGTGTGGTGTGTGTTAGTGGTGTGTGTGTGTGGTGTGTGTGTGTGCATGTGCGAATGAGTGTGTGTGTTTGTGTGTGTGCGTAGTCCTGATTTTAACGTCTCTTCACTATAAGAGATATTATATGTGGATATTAGAGGTCGAGGGTTTAATTTAATTATTTATTTTTTTTAAATTCTTTTTATAACGAGGATAATGAATAAGCGCTATGTGCTGCTTTACGTCCAATCCCCGTGTTGTATGCCCGGTTTTGTAAATTTCATCTTTCCCACCGTCCACATGCCTACTCTTTTCCGAAAAGCGGAACAGGATTTAACTTGTGCAAAGATGTTCTGCATGCGTATTCGAATACGGGCCTCGGTTTATTGTCTCATCCGAAGTGTGTATGTGTGCCTCTCTGCTCGCTCTCTCTCTCTCTCTCTCTCTCTCCTCTACGTCTGATAAAAAAGCACCCTCTCCATCTCGTCTCTGATCTCTCTCTCTCTCACTATATATATAATAGAAATATACTATAAATATATAAATATATAAATATATATAAGAAATAATTATATATAAATAATATAATATATCTCTCTCATCGTGCTCTCTTCTCCCTTACACTTCTCTTTCTCTCTCATCTTATCCTCTTTCTCTTTCACCTCACTCTCTGTCTCTTCCACTCTCTCTCTTTCCTCTCTCTTTCACTTCTCGAGCTAAACCCTCTTTCTCTTTCTCTCTTCTCTCTCTTTTTTCTCTCTCTCTCACTTTCTCAACTCTCTTTCTCTCTCCTCGCTCTTTCTCCTCTCTCTCTTGCTCTTTCTCTTTCTCTTTCTCTCTCCTTTTCCTTCTTCATAAAGTCAAATCTTTTCTCTCTAGTCTTTTCTATCTCCTGTTTTTCTTTCTTTTTTCTTCTTTCCTCCCCTTCCTTCTTCATTCGTTCGTTCGTACTTCACGTTCTTTTAATCTTCTTTCTTTCTTTATTGTTCTCTATTTTCCTCTTTATTTCAGATCTTATTTTTGTTTTCTTATCTTTTTTATCTTCTTTTTTCTCATCTGTATGTTGTCTTTTCTTTCGTTCTCTCTATATATAAAATGTCCTTTGTAGTTGATGTTGTTCTTTGTTTTATGTTTATTTCACTCTATCTTTCTTTAAAGTATTTGTGGGTTTTTTAAAATCCTTTCTTTCTGTCTTCCTTATTCATTTTTATCTTTCGTATAATATTTTCTTTTCATTTTCCTACTTCTCTCTTTCCCTCTTCACTTTATTCTTTTTCTTTCTTCCTTTAATTTCTTTCGTTTTTTTCGTTATTTCTCTTCTTCTTCTCTTCTTCTTCTTCTTCTTCTTCACTTCTTCATCTTCTTCTTCTTCTTCTTCTTCCGTCTTCGTCTTCGTCTGCTTCATTCGTCTTCTCCTCCTCATCCTTCTTCTTTTGCCCTCCTCCTCTTACCTCCTTGTTTTTGTTTTCTTCTTCTCCTCACTCCTTCTCCTCATCCTCCTTTTTTTTTTCTTCTTTTCTCTCTCTCTCTCTCTCTCTCTCTCATCATCATCTCTTCTCTCATCTCTCGTCTCTCCTCTCTCTCTCCTCCTCTCCTCACTCTACCGATCTTTCATATCTTTCTTCTTTCTTTTAATTTTTTCTTCTTATCTCTTCTTTCTTTTTGTCCTGTACTTTATTTCGCGTGAACTCACGTTAATGACAGGTTAGAAAATGTAGGTTTATTCTCCAGCGTCTCATTATTTTTCAGAAGAGGAACGCGTTCTCTATATTAAACGTCTGCTTATTTTGTGTGCTTTATTTTTTGTCTGTCTGTCTCTCTCATATTCACGTCATCAGCGCATGCAAGACACATACACACATACGCACACACCACATTCTCTCCCACCCTCCCTCTCTCTCTCTCTCTCTCTCTCTCTCAATCATCAACCACACCTCCTCTCCTCTCACTCTCATCTCTCTCCTCTCTCTACCCTCAGCCTCTGTCTGTCTGTCTGTCTCTTCTCCCGCTCTCTCTCCCTCGTTCTCTCTCGCCTAATTC
>CM054156.1:56575920-56578420 GCA_028751875.1 Rapana venosa
AAAGAAAGAAGAAAAGAAAAGAAGGAAAAATGAAAGAAAGAAAAAGAGAAAGAAAGAAAGAAAGAAAGAAAAAACGAACGAAAGAAGAAAGAAAAGAAAAAAGAAAATAAAGAAAGAAAAAGAATGAAAGAAAGAAAAGAAAAAAGAAAGAAACAAAAGACAGAAAGAAATAAAAAAGACGGAAAAAAAGAAAGAAAGAAGGAAAAGGAAAAAAGAAAAGAAAAGTAAGAAAGAAAAGAAAGAAAAGTAAGAAAGAAAAGAAAAGATAGAAAGAAAGATAAGAAAGAAAAAAAGAAAGAAAAGAAAGAAAAGAGAAAGAATGAAAGAAAGAAAGGAAAAGAACGAAAGAAAGAAAAGAAAGACAGACAACAGAAAAACAGAACGGAAGAAAAGAGCAGAAAAGAAAGTTAAAGAAAGAAAGAAAGAACGAAAACAGATGAAAGTCATGCCAGTGATATGTTGTGTATGTTTGTTTGCAGTAAAGACAGAAAGAAAGAAAGGAAAGAAAGAAAGACAGACAGACAGACCTACAAGTCAGACAGACAGAGACAGAAAGAAGGTCACGGCCAGTTATGTGGTGTGCTGTTTTTGTTTTTTTAGTTCTGTGTTACTGTGTTCTTGTTGTTTTCGTTGTTTGTGTTGCTATTTTTTGCTCCTGTTGTTGCTGCTCTGCTGCGGCTGCTAGCTGCTGCTGCTGCGCAGCTGCTGCTGCCTGCGTCCTGCAGCTGCTGTTGCCTGTTGCTGCTGCTGCTATGCTGCATGATGATGAGTGAAGACGACGAACGACGGTGAAGGGATGGTGATGTGATTACATTGATCAAGAGATGATGGTGGTGGTGGTGGTGGTTGGTGGTGGTGGTGGTGGTGGTGGTGGAGGTGTGTGGTGGTGTGGCGTGTGGGTGTGGAGTTGTGGATTATGGTGGTGGTGGTTGTGGTGGGGGTGGTGTAGTGGTGGTGGAGGTGGTGGGTGGTGGTGGTGTGTGGTTGGTGGTGGTGGTGGGGTGGTGGTGGTGATGATGATTGATAGATGATGATGATGATGATGATGATGATGATGATGATGACGACGACGAGACAGACGACGACGGTAGATGGGATAGGTGATGAAATTGATCTTGATGATGATGATGGTGGTGGTGTGGTGGTGGTGTGGTGGGGTGGTGTGGTGGTGGTGTGGTGGTGGTGTGTGGTGTGGTGTGATTGATGGTGGTAGGTGGTGGTGGTGGTGTGGGGTGTGGTGTGGTGTGATGATGGTGGTAGTTGTGGTGGTGGTGGTGGTGGTGTGATGAGGTGGTGGTGGTGGTGGTGTGGAGGTGGAGGTGTGGTGGTTGTGTGGTGGTGGTGGGTGGTGGTGTGATGATGATGATGATGATGATATGATGACGATGAGGATGACACGACGACGACGACGACGGTTAGGGGATGGTGATGATATTGATCGTGATGAATGTGAGGTGGAGGTGGTGGTGGTGGTGGGGTGGTGGTGGTGGTGTGGTGGTGGTGGTGGTGTGTGGTGGTGGTGTGATGATTGGTGGTGGTGTGGTGGTGGTGGTGTGGTGGGGTGGTGGTGGTGGTGGTGTGGTGGGTGGTAGTGGTGTGGTGGTGATGTGTGGTGGTGTGTTGGTGTGGTGTGGAGTGATTGATGATGATGATGATGAATGATGATCATAGAGAGTAGATTATATGATACAACGACGAGACGACGACGACGACGAGATGGTGATAGGTGATGATTGATCTTAATATGATGATGGTGGTGGTGGTGGTGGTGTGGAGTGGTGGTGGTGTGGTGTGGTGGTGTGTGGATGTGACGCGATGACCGGACGACGACGACGATGATGATTGTGGATGATGATGATGATGATTTGATGATGATTATGATGGATGATGATGATGATGATGATGAAAATGAAGATGATGAAGATGATGGAAAAAAAACCGGACGTCGACGACGACGACGATGAGAAGGAGGAGGACCAAGGATAATGATAATGGTCACACATACACACACATCACTTTTTTTTCCGGTGGAAGGACTTTAAACTGAAGAAAACTCACACACACACACACCACACAACACACACAACACACACACACACACACACTGTCTCTTCTCTTTCTCTCTCCTCTCCTCTCTCCTCTCCATCTCTCCCCCTCGCTCTTTTCTCTCTCTTCCTCTCTCTCTTCTCTCTCTCTCTCTCTCTCTCTCTCTCTCTCTCTCTCTCCCCTCTGCGGTTCCAGACCATTTCACTCGCTGGCACTGACCCAGTGACAAGAAAGAACGAAGGAAAGAAAGAAAGAAAGAAAGAAAGAAAAAAAAGAAAGAAAGGAAGAAAGAAAGAAAGGCAGACAAAAAGAAAGAAAGAAGAAAAGAAAGACAGAAAGAAAAAAAGAAAAAAGGGAAAGAAAGACAGAAAAGAAAAGAAAAGAAAAGAAAGAAAGAAACAAACAAAGAAATAAACAAACAAAGAAACGAAAGGAAGAAAGAAAGAAAGAAACA
>CM054156.1:56590920-56593420 GCA_028751875.1 Rapana venosa
CTCTTCCCTCTCTCTCTCTCACAACCCACACACATAAACACACACACACTCTCCCTCTCTGTCTCTCTCTGTCGCTCTCTTCCCCCCCCCCCTCTTCTCTCTCTCCCTCCCTCTCTCTCTCTCTCTCCACACCACACACATAAAACACACGCACACTCTCTCTCTCCCTCTCTCTCTCTCTCTCCACACCACACACATAAATCACACACACTACTCCCCCCCCCCCCTCTCTCTCTCCTCCCTCCACACCCACAAACACATAAAACACACACACACACTCTCCCCCTCTCTACACTTTCTTTCTCTCTCTGTCGCTCTCGCTCGCTCTCCACACACACCACACACACACACACACACACACACACACACACTACACACACACATACACACACATACACACACATACACACACATACACACACATACACACACACACAACACACACACATACACACACACACATCACAACACACACACACACATACACTACACACACACCACATACACACACAACACCACATACATACACACACACACACATCACACACACACAACACACACACACTCTTTCTCTCCACCACAACCCCCCGCCCCCCCGCCCCCACCCCCTGCCCCCCCCCCCCCCCCCCCCCCCCCCACCCCCCCCCACATACACACACACAGAGCGTTTCTCACCTGACAACATCAAAGGACCCCAGTGATGTCATCCTGCCTGTCCATCCTCTTCTTCTTCTCTCTCTCTCTCTCTCTCTCTCTCTCTCTCTCCCTCTCTTCTCATCTCTCTCTCCTCTCCTCTCTCTCTCTCTCCTCTCTCTCTCTCTCTCTCCCTCTCTCTCCTTCTCTCTCTCTCTCTCATCTCTCCTCTCTCTCTTCTTCTCTTCTCTCCTTCTCCTCTCTCTCTCTCATCACCTCTCTCTCTCTCTCTCTCTCTCTCTCTCTCTCTCTCTCTCTCTCTCTCTCTCTCCCTCTCTCTCTTCTCTCTCTCTCTCTCTCTCTCTGTTTACTCACAACACAACACTCCTCTTTATCCTAACCCCCAACAACAATTATACAACCAAAAAATATCAACCCTAAAAAAAAAAATCAACGAAACCTATCTCCTTTTTTTTCTCACAAGCAAAGTGACCATAGCGTTCATAATGACCCCTGTAATCTAGAATAACAACGAAAATAAAATGTGTAAGACAAAAGAAATCTTCCGCTTGTCTATCCAAAGATTTGTTGTTTTTTTTGTTTCGGCCTAACAGGTGTGTGTGGGGGGGAAGGGGGGGGGGGGGGTCGGGGGGAGCGGAGGAAGAGGGGGAGGGAAGAGGTGCGTGTGTGTGGGGGGGGGGGGGGGGGGGGGAGGGGAGGGGTGTTAGTTGTGTGTGTGGAGGGGGGATGGGGGGCACCTGTATGTGTGGGGGGGGGGGGGGGGGGTAGTTGTGTGTGTTTAATGTGTGTGTGTGTGTGTGTGATGTTGGTGTGTGAAGTGTGCGTGTGTGTAGTGTGTGTGTATGTGGTGTGTGTGGTGTTGTGAAGTGTGCGTGTGTGTAGTGTGTATGTATGAGTGTGCAGTGTGTGTGTGTCCAATGTGTGTGTGTGTGTGTGTATGTGTGCAGTGTTTGTGTATGTGTGTGTCTGTGTATGTAGTGTGTGTGCGAGTGTAGTGTGTGCGTGTGAAGTGTGTGAATGTGTGTGCGTGTAGTGTGTGTGTGTGTAGTGTATGCGTGTATGTGTGTGTGTGTGTGCGCGTGCTATAGTTTTATTTCGAGGATAATGGAATAAGCATTCATGTTCTATTTTACATCTAGTCCCAGTGTGTACGCAGTTTTGTAAATTTTCTCATCCGTTCCCACCAGCACCCAGCGGCCTACTCTTCCAAAAAGCGGAACGGGTTTTAACATTGCGCAAGATGTTCTGCATGTGTTCGCACATGGGGCCTCGGTTTATAGTCTCATCTAAATGATGTGTGTGTGTGTGTGTGTGTGTAGTTTGTGTGTGTGTGTGTGTGTGTGTGTATGTGTGTGTGTAGTTTGTGTGTAGTGTGTGAGTTTGTGTATTTATGTATATGTGTAGTGTGCGTGTAGTGTGTGTATTGTGTGTGTGTGTATGTGTGTGTGTGTGTAGTGTAGTGTAATGTAGTGTAGTGTGTGTGTAGTGTAGTGTAGTGTATGTATGTGTGTAGTGTGGTGTGTGTGTAGTGTAGTGTATTGTGTAGTGTGGTGTGGAGTGTGTGTGTGTGTGTGAGAGAGAGAACACTGAACACTGAACAAATTTAAAGTACATCAGCCTTTGACCAAAATACATGAGCTGTATCTCCCTTTTTCTCTCTCCCCTCCCCCGTCTCTTCTCTTTCTCTCTGTCTTGTCTGTTCTTTTCGTCTCGTCTTTTTCCTGTCTCCTCTTTTCTTCTCTGTCTCTCTGTCTCTGCCTGTCTGTTGTCTGTCTTTTGTCTGTTGTCTGTCTCTCTCTTCTCTCTCTCTCTTTTCCCCTCTCTTCTCTCTCTCTTTCTCTTCTTC
>CM054156.1:56603420-56608420 GCA_028751875.1 Rapana venosa
TCTCTCTCCTTACATTACCTCTCTCCTCTCTCTCTCCTCTCTCTTCTTTCATCTATTTTTTAAATTTTTTTTTAATCTCTCTCTCTCTCACATCTAAGTTTTTTTTTTTTTTAATTTTTTTTTTCAAATTCCTCTCCCCCTCTCTCTCCTCTCTCTCTCTCTCTCCTCCTCACTCTCTCCCCATCTCTTCTCCCCTTTTCCTTCCTAAGTTTTTTCTGGAAATTTTTTTTTTCAAATATCTCTTTCTCTATCCTTCTCCTCTCGCTCTCTCTCTCGCTCTCTCTCGCTCTCGCTCTCCCCCTCTCCCTCCCCTCCTCTCTCCCCAATCTCTCTCTCTCCTTCCATCTTCTCTCTCTCTCTCTCTCTCCCTTCTCTCTCTCTTCCATCTCACTTTCTTTTAATTTTTTTTTCAAAATTTTTCCCTTTTTTCCTGCCCCCCCCCCCCCACCCCCCCCACCCCCTCTCTCTCTTATTTAGTTTTTTTTTTATTTTATTCTCTCTCTTCTCTCCTCTTCTGTCTCGTCTCTCTCCTCTCTCTGTCTCCTCCTCTCTTCTCTCCTCTCTCTCAACTCTCCTCCCCTCTCCCCTCTTCTCCTCCTCTCTTCATCTACCTACCACTTATCATTTCGGTGTAGGCGCCACGCTCGTTTTCCCCTAAAGATGCAGAAATGAATTTCTGGCGCTCTACCCGTATTTTTCTTCAAAAAACATTCACCAAGGGGGATTTCTGCCCCCCTAAAATTAACATCAGTGCGACTCACTCCCCCCACCCCCCCCACCCCCCCCCCCACCCCCCTTCCCCCAAGTTCTTCAATAAAACTATACCCCGAGGGTTTGGGTGAAAACGCAAACACAAAACCTTTAAACTTTCACCTATCCCATATCCGGAGGCCACTGAAGATTTCAACCACTTCCTCCACGCTTCGGGGTTTTTCATGTTTCTGTTTAAAAAAAAAAATTGTTTTTCCACTTAAACCTTCCACTTTTTGATTTTGTTTTGCCTTTGGGTTTTTTCTCTGTGTCGGGGTTTTGTTTTCATACACTGAAACCCACACACATTTGTGGGTGCACCCGCATGTACACGCAGTCACCAGCATGCCGTACTCACGAGCATGCACCCACACACATCATACATACTTCCGTCTTTTTCTTTTTAAGTAAAACAACGTAAAAGGGGAAAACCCAACCCACCCACAAACATACATACATACATACACACATCATACTATAACAACCACTAACATACGCGCACCACACACTTCAAAGCATTTTGGGAAAAACTTTTCGATTTCATGAATCACGGCTAACTTTTTTCTTTACGAAAGTGTATACTTTTTTCTATAAAACCTTCAGGCCCTTCCCCTGGGAAAAAAAACCAGTTCGTTATTTTTTTCATAACATACAACACATACACACACCACCAAAACACCCATAACACTCACCACACACACACACACACACCCAATTCGAACTGAATCTGAACACACTCCACAGAAATTTTTGGTCTCAAAGATCATACCAACTATAAGTTCCCGTTAATACTTCATGATTTTCACCGCCTGCTGTCTGTCTGTCTGCCCACCTACTGCTCCTGTCGGGGTGTCTGCCTGCCTGCCTTCCCGCATGCCCGCCCCCTGCAATCTCTCTGCCTCCCTTTTATCGCCTCCTTCTGCCTGCTGTCTGTCGCAACCAGCTGCTACGCCCTTCTGCCCACCAGTCTGTCTGCCTTCTGCCTGCCTGCTCCTGCCTTTCCCTTCTGCCGCCCGTCTATCTGTCTGCCTCCAGCCCCCTGTCTGCGCCTTTTTGCTGTCTGCCTGTAGTTGTCTGCCTGCCGTTGTCTGTCGCCTATTAGCTGCTCCCTTCGTCTCTCTGTCTACCAGTCTAAAAGCCTGTCTGCCTGCCCTCTGCTTCCTTTTGCCTTCCTGCCCGCACCGCCAGCTGCTTTCCTTTTGCCTTCCTGCCTGTCTACCGCCGTCTGCTTTCCGTTTTCCTTCCCGCCTGTCAAACCTTTCCATCTCTTTCCTGTTTCCTTCCGCCTGTTGCCTGCCATCCGTCACCTGCTGTCCGCACACCAAAAAATCGGGGGCATCTGATACTTGCAAACTGTGTGTCCGCTTTTCCCCTTTTCAGTCCATTGACTTTTTTAAAAATTTTAATCCTTTTTTCCGATAATGAAATAAACGCTCGTGTGCTTTCGCATAAAACAAAGCATACGCCAACCTGCCCCCGGGTCAGTTGGAAGGAAAAATGGGGGTTTATGGAAAAATTTCGGGGTTTCCCCTTTTTGGCCCCTTAACCCCCCCAAATTGCGTTTTCTGTCATCAACAAAGTGGCTGCAAAATTCCTTTTCAAACCAAAGAAAAACCCCCTATTTTTCCCCTTTTTCCCCTTTTCCCCCTCTCCACTCTCTTAAATCTCCCCTCTCCCCCCCTAAATTTTTCCCCTTTTTTCCCCTCTCTCTCCCTCTCCCCTCCCTCATCTCTCTCCTCCTCTCTCCTCTCTCAATCCCTCTCTCTCCTCTCTCTCCTCTCTCTCTCTCTCTCCCCCTTTTTTCTTTTCCTTCTTCCGTCCCCTTTTCTCTCTTCTCTTCTCTCTCCTCTCTCCTCTTCTCTCTCCTTCCTCTCCCTCCCTTCTCTCTCTGTGGGTTTTTCTTCTTTTCATTTTTTTCTTTAATTTGGGGGGCTATTTCTCTCTTGGGGTTGTCTTTTGGTTCTCTGATTAAGTATTAAAATTTAATCCTTTTCAAAAGTATAGTTTTCCAAGAAAGTAAAATTTGGAATTATCCAAACCCTTTATTTTTAAAAAATTAAAAAAAATATTTAATTTTTACTAAGTTTTGTTCAAAGATTTTGATGCACTAAACCCACTGTTATTTTGGTTTGGGGTTGGGCATTAAAACGAAAATTTAATTTTTTAAACTTTTTGAATAAAGTCCCCTTGTTCATGGAAAAAAATAAATTTTAATCCTAAACCGTGATATTGGGGTTTTAAATTTGCTTGGATGGGGAGTGACCCTTTTTTACAGAACCTTTTTCCCCTAAAGCATAGGGTTTTTGATGGGCCCCCCACCCAATGATTTTTTGGGTCAATGGAAACTAAAATTACTTCATCCCCTTTAAGTGCGAATTTAGATTTGTAAAATTCCTAAACGCCGCAGGCGTTCTAGGCCTGGGTCCCCAAATTTTTAAAAACGGGTCAAATTCAAGAGTCTAAAAAATTCACTTTTCCCGCCCCTTTTTACCCAATTTTAGTCTTGGGTTAAAAAATGCCCCATTTGGTCCCCTTCCCTGGTCTAAATTGATAGTTGTTTTTCAAAAAACAACCCGGGGGGAGGTTTTTTCACTTTGGGTTGGAGGTTTGCGGGGGACGGTCGTTGGAGGGACGTTGTGGTGGTTGCCACCTCGGGTGGGCAACTCACTCAGTCTGGCTCCGCGACTGAGCTAATACTGTCGTTAGTAGGGGGCTTAGTAGGTGGTGTCCTGCGTATGTTAGCTCAGAACAGGCACCACTGAACACCACCAAAGTGACCCAGCAGAAGTGCAGGGCCCCTCTGGCTGGTGGCCCCACGGCGGCCTGATAGTGATTGGCCCCCTGTGGACCTCCGACTCTGAGGATGAGACATAACAAATCTGGGTATAGCTGTGGCGGGGAGATTGTAGTGAGCGGCGTGGGAACAGCAGAACGGGGGACGTCACAGAAGATGAGGCAGAAAAAAAAAAAAAAAAAAGATTCTGCATATGAATGAGAGCAGGCTACCTTTTAAATCCTACAAGATGCTTTATGATCTAGATGTCAAAGGGAAAAACAACTGGGCGACACAAATACATACCTGTTTGTGTGAACTCGGGTTTGGATTTGTTTGGCTCAGTCAAGGAGTTGGAAATTGTAGAAAGTTTATTAACGCTTTCAGGCAAACATTGATTGACTGCCGATGGCAGCAATGGATGGGTCATGTACAAAACAGTGACAGATTTCGAAAGTACAGACAATTAATTAATAAATTCGCATGATGTCAAACCTTATCTAAAACTTGATATGGATATACATTTGAAAAGAATTATGTGTAAGTTTAGACTTGGTGTATCAGATATAAATGTTCATAAATTCAGATACAGAGAACATGATATTGACGACCTCAGGCTGCTATACCCATTATGTAAGCAAGCAGAGGAGGATGAAGAACATTTTGTGTTGTGCTGTCCAGTATTTGAGGATGTTAGGCAGAACTACATCCCTGTTAAATATGGTAGACAGCCTAATTTATTTAGACTCTGTTTACTCCTGGCATCAAGTCATCCTGAGTTTGTGCGCAGCCTCACTTTGTATTTGTGTAAAGCCTTCAGAATAAGAGATATTGTTATCCTAAGTGATATTTTTGTAGCTGACTTTTTGTTATACAGTAACATGTTGTCGTTACTATTGCTTTTAACCCCACCAAATTACTAAGCAGTTCGGCAACCCCCTTCATGTATGGGCCAATGGCCTTTTTGTGAATAAATCCTTTGAGTTCGAGTTTCTCTCTCTCTCTCTCTCTCTCTCTCTCTCTCTCTATCTCCCTCTCTCTCTCTCTCCTCCCTCTCTCTCTCCCTCTCTCTCCTCTCTCTCTCCATCTCTCCCTCTCTCTCCCTCTCTCTCTCCCTCTCTCTATCTCCCTTCCCCCCCCCTTCTCTCTCTCTCTCCCTCTCTCTCTCCCTCTCTCTATCTCCCTTCCCGCCCCCCCCCCCCTCTCTCTCTCTCTCTCTTCTGGCTAATAATCTTCCAAGTGAAAGGCTGCAATGTACCGTCTTGTATTTGTTCTTTATTTCTCTTCTCTTCTCTTCTCTTCTCTTCTGTTCTGCTTGCCTTGTTCTTGCAAAGTACCCTAGGGCTTAAATCTGTCACCTGTGAGAAGTATTTGTCTTACTGCACCTGTGTGATGGTGTGTATTGTGTGTGTCTTCAATTTTACGTCTGATGGTGCGTATGTGAGTGTGTGTGTGTGTGTGGGGGGGGGGGGGGGGG
>CM054156.1:56625920-56630920 GCA_028751875.1 Rapana venosa
TTCTCTTTTGTCTTTGTTTTTTTCCCTTTCTTTTCGTTTTTTTCCTTTTTTTTTTTCCTTTTTTTTTTCCCTTTTTTTCCCTTTTTTCCCCCTTCCCCCTTTTCTTTTTTTTCTTTTTTTCTTTCTTCTGCTTTAATACATTTTGCCCGTCTATCTTAAAACTGGGTGGGGGGGGGGGGGGGGGGGTTTTTTGTTTTTTTTTTTAAACCGTTCTTTTGGGTTTTTTTTTTTGGGTTTTTTTGTTTTTTTTTTGGTAGGGTTTTGGGGTTTGGGGTTTTTGGTGGGGTTTTTTTTTTTTTAAATTGTTTTTTAGTGTTTTTGGGGGGTTTGGGGGGTTAGGGGGTGGAGGGGTTTTTTTTTCCTTGTTGTTGTTTTGTTTTTGTTTTTTTTTGGGTTTTGGGTTTTTTTTTTCTTGTTTTTGTTGTGTTGTTGTTGTTGGGGGTGGTGATAGGGGTTTGGGGGTGGTTTTTTTGTTTGTTTGTTTTTGTTGTTGTTTTTTTTTGGGGGGTTTTTTTTTTGGGGGGTACCCATCTACTTAAAAAACTTTCTGCATCTTTTGTTTCACTTGTTTTAAATTTTTGGTGTTTTGCTTGCTTGTTTAACAAAATGCTCGTGTTTTGTGTGTGTGTGTGTGGGGTTTTGGGGTTGTTTTGTGTTTTGGTGTGTGTGTGTGTGTGGGGTGTGGGGTGGGGTGTTTTGGGGTGGGGGCGTGGGTTTTAAAAAAAAGTGGTATACAAAAATAAATATAAAAAAAAAATAAATAAAAACATGGGTTTAAAGGGACACCCATCCCTTTTTTTTTTAACATCTTCCCCATCTTCCCCTCTGTCCTCAAAATTTGGTTGTTTTTTTTTCTTTCTTTATTCCGTTTTTTTTTTTTTTGGGGGGGGGGGGGGGGGGAGGGGGGGGGTTTTTTTTGCTTTGTTTTGTTTTTTTTTTCCTTTTGGGTCGGGCCGGGCCCTTTAACTTAAGTAGCTGTGTCTTTTTTGTTTTTCCCTTCCCCTTCAAAATGCGGGCCCCCTTATTTCCCCTCCAAAAATTTCGTGCGTCCCAGTGTGGGTGTAGGGGAGGTAGGAGTGTAGGTGGGGAAAGTGTAGGAAAAGGGTAGTGTGGGAAGGGTGGTGAAGGGGTAGGGTAGGGTGGTAAAGGGTGGGGTGGTGTAAGGTAGGGTAGGGGGAAAAGGGTGGGGTAGGGTGGTGTAGGGAAGGGTGGTGAAAGGGTAGGGAAAGGGTGGGGGTGGGGGTGGGGTGGTGAAAGGGTTGTTTAGGTAGGGGGGTGTGGTGTGGGGTAGGGTTGGGAAGGGTGGGTTAAGTAGGGTGGTGTGGGGTAGGGGGGTGTAGGGAAAATTTGGGGTGGTGGGGTTTAGGGTAGTGTGGGGTAGGGTAGTGGGGGGTAGGTGGGATGGGGAAGTGTAGGGTAGGAGGATGGGGTAGTGTAGGTAGTGTAGGAAAAGGGGTGTATAGGTAGGGTGGTGTGGGGAAAGGGTGGGGGTAGGGTAGGGTGGTGTATGGGGGGGTGGGAAAGGGGGGGGTTTGGGTGGTAAAGGGAAGGGTGGAATGGTAGGGTGGGGGTTGGGGTAGGGTAGGGGGGTGTGGTGTAGTGTTTTGTAGTTTTTTGTTTTTTGGTATTGTGGTTTTTAAATTTATTTTTATTTATTTTTTCTTTTATATCGAGGATAATGGAATAAAAACCTATGACTTTTTTCCACCCCAATCCCCGTGAATGGGGGGTTTTTTTAAAATTTTTGGTCACTTTTTTTCCCCCGGGCAAAACCAATGGCCTCCCTCTTCCAAAAAAGGGGAACAGGATTTAACGTGTGCGCAAATTTTTCTGAAATGCGTTCCAACACGGGGGCCTCGGTTTTTTGTCTAAACCGAAGCGTTTTAAAGTGGGAGTGGGTGTGGTGGGGGGCGGTGGGGTGTGGGGGTGGGTGGCTAGTTTTGTGTAGTGTAGTGTAGTGTAGGGGTATGTAGTGGGGGGGCGTGGGGGGGTGGGTGCTGTTTTGGGGGTGGGGTGGGGTGGTGGGGTTGTGGAAATAGTGTAGTGCAGTGCAGGGTAGTGAATTATGTATGAAGTGTAGTGTAGGGGGTATTTTAAGGTAGGTAGTGTAGTTGTGTTTTGTGTGGAAAGGGTCTGTCTGTCTGTCCGATGTTTTTACTCTCCCCCCTCCCAACTTTTTTGGGTCTCTCCCTCTTCCCCACCCCTGTTTTATCTGTCTATATACCATCTGCGCCCTGTCTCTCTCTCTCTCTTTACCCTCTGTCTTTTTGTCTCTCCGCCCCCTCTTTTTTCCGTCTGTCTGCCCCTCTCTCTCTCCCCTGCCTCTCCCCCTTCCTCCCCTTCTCTCTCTCCTCGCTCTCTCTCTCCCCTCACCCCCTCCCCTCCCCGTCCCTTCCTCCTCCTCTCTCTCTCCTCTCTCTCTTCTCTCTCCCAGAGAAGAGGGGGATGAAATTTTTTAAATTTTTTCTTGCCCGGAAGACTTTTTCCCCCTGACTTTTTCAGGAACTGACAAGGGGGTTGGGAAGGGGGGGGGGGGGGGGGGGGGGGGGGGGGTGAGGGGAGGGGGAAAAGGGGGGGGGGAGGGGGTTTAAGAGGGTGACAGGGGTAGATGGAGGTATGGGGGAGTGGGGTTGGGGGTTGGAGGGAGGAGTATGATAGGCTATTCATCATCTGAGGGAGGGAGATAAGAGTTTTGTCTGTGGGATTGTGTCTGTTTGTCCGTCTGCTTCTCTGTCTGTCTGTCTGTCTGTCTGTCTGTCTGTATCTGTCTCTCTGTCTCTGTCTCTCTCTCTCTGTCTGTCCCTGTCTTCTCTCTCTCTCTCTCTCCTCTCTCTCTCTCTCCTCTCTCTCTCTCTCTCTCTCTCTCTCTCACTCTCCCTCTCTCTCTCTCTCTGTCTGTGTCTCTGTGTGGTATTTGTGTGTATATGTATTTATTTTATCTATTTATTTATTCTTTTATGTCGAGATAATGGAATAAGCACTCATGTATGTATTTATGTGTCGATGTGTGTGTGAGTGTGTGTGTGTTTGCATGTGTAAGTGTGTGTGTGTGTGTGTTGTGTGTGTGTGTGTTTGCATGATTGTGTAAGTGTGTGTGAATGTGTGTGCTGTGTTGTGTGGGTTGTGTGCGTGCGTGCGCTGCGCGCGTGTGTGTGTGTCTATGTGTGTGTGTGTCTGTGTGTGTTGTGTGTGTGTGCGCGCGTGCGCGCGTGTGTTGATGGGGAAACAGTTTCAGGCCCGATTGGGGATTCGAACCACCACACACTTCAGACCCGGACTTTTCGCTTTCTAGGCAGGCGCATTACCTCTAGACCACCGATCTACCCGAGATCTGAATTCTCACCTGAGATATGTACCTAGGATCTTTGGGCTTTCATAGCGGGTGTATGTATGTATGTTACTGCAATATTGGGGCGTTGGTGTCTGTATAGGTGTCAGCTATTGTATTGTCTGTGTACATGCACTCAGTCTGTGTGTCTGCACATCCATTTGTCTGTCTGTATATATGATCTTTTGCACTTAACACTTATCTGTTCATATCTAGACAGAGAGAGGGTAGGTAGGTGTGTGTGTGTGTGTGTGTGTGTGTGTGTGTGTGTGTGTGTTCAAATTCATTTAAACGCTTTTCACAGTTGTGATATTAGACGGGTGTGTGTGTGTGGTGTGTGTGTGTGTGTGTGTGTGTGTGTTGTGTGTGTGTGTGTGTGTGTGTGTGTGTGTGTGTGGTGTGTGTGTGTGTGTGTGTGTGTGTGTGTGTGTGTGTGTGTGTGTGAGGGAGGGGAGTGCGGGGGAGGGGGTATATGTGTGTGTGTGGAGGGGGGTGTAAGTGTGTATGTGTGTATGTGTGTGAGTTGTGTGTGTGTGTGTGTGTAGTGTGTGTGTGTGTTGTGTGTGTTGTGTGTGTGTGGTGTGTGTTGTGTGTGTGTGTGTGTGTGTGTGGAGGGAGGGGAGTGTCGGAGGGGATATGTGTGGTGTGTGTGTTGTGTGTGTGTGTGTGTTGTGTGGGTGTGTGTGTGTGTGTTGTGTGTGTGTAGGTGTGTGTGTGTGTTGTGTGTAGTGTAGTGTGTGGTGTGTGTGTGTGTGTGGAGGAAGGGGAGGTTATGTTATGGTGTGGTGTGTTGGGGAAGGGGTCATGTGTGAGTAGGTGTAGTGTGGGTGTTAGTATATATATGTGTGTACGTATGTGTGTATGTTTGTTTGGGTTTTTTTTATTCTTTTATATCGAGGATAATGGAATAAGCACTTATGAGCTGTTTTTTACATCCAGCCCCCGTGTGTATGCAGTTTTGTAAATGTTGTCATCTGTTCCCACCGGCACGCAATGGCCTACTTTTACGAAAAGTGGAACAAGATTTAACGTGTTAATATATCTTCAGTTTAACGTCTATTTATATTTAGTGATTTTAGATTTAACGTGTGCGCAAGATGTTCTGCGTGCGTTCGCACACGGGGCCTCCGTTTATAGTCTCATCCGAAGGACTTTGGGAAGATTGGAGTCTGCACTGATGTTAACTCTAGGGGAAAATATCCCCTTGAACGGGAATCGAACCCGGGTCGTCAGATTGCGATCGCAATGTTCTAACCACTAGACTATCCCGTCCCCGGTGATTGTATGTGTGTATGTGTGTGTATGGTTTGTTTGGTTTATTTGGGTAAGGTTCTGTTTGCTTGTTTGTTGTGTAACTAATAATCCTGAGTGCTTTTTACCGTTGTGTGTGTGTGTGTCTGTGTGTGTGTGTGTGTGTGGTGGTGTGTCTGTGTCGTGTGGTGTCTGCGTGTGTCATGTGTGTGTGTGTGTGTGTGTCTCTGTGTGGTGGTGTTGTCCGTGTGTCTGTGTGTCTGTCTGCGTGTATCAGTGTGTGTGTCTGTGTGCGTGTGTGTCTGAGTGTGGGTCTGTGTATGTGTGTGTCTGTGTGTCTGCGCGCGTGTGTATCTGTCTGTGTCTGTGTGTGTCTGTGTATGTGTGTCTGTGTGTGTGTGTGTCCTGTGTGTGTGTCTGT
>CM054156.1:56638420-56668420 GCA_028751875.1 Rapana venosa
AAAACTCCTTGGCTTAAAAAAGGAGAGAGAAAAAAACACAGAAAAAGAACATCCTCAGAAGATAAAAGCAGTTCTATATAGATCAAACTCCTCAGATTTAAAAAAAAAAAATCCATACACATCCAAAGAAGAAGAACCAAATAATTCTATATAGACAAGAATTTTTTCAGTAGATTTTTTAGGCACGGTAAAAAACTCAGTTCTACAAAAATGAAATTCCTCGACTTAAAACAACGACGATAACAACAACATACAACAGTTCTATATAAATCCGTATTTTCCAGAGAGTTTTTTTAAACCCAAGAAGAAGAAATACCACAGTTTTATATAGAGATGAATACTTTATCCAATCGATGTTGTTGTTGTTGTTGTTTTTTACCCAAGAAGAACAAAAACCTACAGTTCTAAATGAATCAGAATACTTCTTCCAGTAGGTTTTCTACCCACCCTCCCCCCCAAAAAAAACAACAACAACCCAACAACAACATACACACATGTCTATTATAAACAAGTATTTATCCTATAAGTATTTCACCCACGAAGAAAAAAAATCAAAACAACCTCACTTCTCTACAAATAACCTATACTTTTCCCATCTTTTTTTTTTCCTACCTCACTCAAAACAAATACTACACCCCAACACCCCCACCCCACCCCACCCCACCCCACCCACTACCACCACCACTAACCAACCAATCAGCCCCCCCCCCCCCCCCCCCCCCAAAAAAAAAAAAAAAACCACAAACAAAACCCACAAACACACAACACACACACACAACAAAAACGCAACCAACTCCCGTCGGATCTCTCTTTAGCTTGTCACTCCCTCTTCCTCCTCTCTCGAAGAGAGTTAACACGCACACTGGCTGCCAAAAGGACACACACACACACTCTACTCTTCCTCCTCCCTCTCTCTCTCCTCTCCCGTTTTGTAGATATAGACAGAAAGAAAGAAAGAACGAGAGCGAGAGAGAGAGATTGAGAGACTAGCACTAAAGCACTAGAGACCTTGGTCGTCTTCTCCCATAGACCTACCACAATAGCAGAGGAGGCCACGCAAAAGAACCTTGCGAAGCCAGTGAGCCAGCAAGCCAGCCAGTCAGCCAGTCAGTCAAGTCAGCCAGTTGTAATATTCTAAGAACGAATGGAAACGAGAGAGAGAGAGAGAGAGAGAGAGGGGGGGGGGGAAGAGAGAGAGAGAGGGGGAGAGAGAGAGAGAGGGAGAGAGAGAGAGGGAGGGAGAGAGAAGGAGAGAGGGGGGGGGGGAGAGGGGAAGGAGAGAGAGAGAGAGAGAGAGAGAATGCAGGGGGTAGGGGGTAGGGGAGGGAGGGGGGTAGGGGGGTGGGAGAGGGGAGGGAGAGGGGGAGGGGGTGGGGGTGGGGGGAAGGTGGGAAGAGGGGGTGGGGGGGAGGGTGGAAGGAGAGAGAGAGAGAGGACACAGACAGACAGACAGAGAGTCAGAGAGACAGAGAGATTTCATTCTTTTATTTCCAGGATAATGGAATGAGCACTCGTGTGCTTTCTTTCATCCAGTCCCCGTGTGTGTGCAGTTTTGTAAATGTTGTCATCCGTTCCAAGGAGAGAGAGGAGAAGAGGAGAGAGAGAGAGAGAAGACAACAGACAGACAGACAGACAGACAGACAGACAGAGATTGATTTTATTCTTTTATTTCGAGGATAGTGGAATAAGCACTTGTGTGCTTTTTCATCCCCGTCCCCGTGTGTATGCAGTTGATGTATGTGTGGTGTGTGTGTGAAGTCAAAGTCAAACTTGTATTTTCAGATGGTACATTGAATAAGGTGGTGTGTGTGTGTGTGTGTTGTGTGTGTGTGTGTGTGTGTGTGTGTGTGTGTGTGTGTTGTGTTGTGTGTGTGTGTGGTGTGTGTGTGTGTGACAGATGACACAGACAGAAAGAGAGTGCTTCTAAACACACAGACACACAGACACACAGACACACAGAGTGCTCTAACCAGACAGACAGACAAACAGAGTGTTTGTTTGTTTTTATTTGGTTTTTGTTTGGGTTTTTTGTGGACGTAGTTTTTACAAGAAATTGTTCTTTTGTTTGATTTGTATGGCTTATTACTGTTAAGGTGTTTGGGGTTTTTATTTCTATGTATGCGTATATATTATCATTATCATCATCATTATTCTCTAGATAGATGACTTCATGAAAAAAAGCAGCTGCACTGCTTATTCAATGTACCATCTGAAAAATGAAAGGTTGATTTGACAGACAGAGTGCTTCTGAACACACAGACACAGACAGAGAAAAGCAGTGAGATGAATGGATGACAGACAGACAGACAGACAGAGACAGACATACAGAGACAGACAGGCAGACAGACGGGCGGAAACTGGAGAGAGATAGAGACTAAAAAACGACCACAGGACAACAGCGAGAGACAGACAGACAGAGACAGGAGAGGAGACAGGCAGGGGAGAAAGAGCAAGAAAGGACAGACTGAGAGAGAGACAGGCATACAGACAACAGACAGAACAGGCAGACAGACAGGACACACAGGAAAAAACCAGACACAAAGGAACAGACAAACAAAGGCAGAGAGACGGGCCGGCAGACAGACGGACGGCACACTGACAGACAGACAGAGAGAGACACAACAGAGAGACAGACAGACAACGACAGACAGAACAGACATACAGAAGACACAGAGAAAAGGGGCCGATTGCAAAGTGTCCACGGGAGAAAAAAAGAAGTAAAAAAGAAAGCAGGAGAGAGAGAGAGATTGGGGGGGGGGGGGGGGGGGGCCGATGTGCAAGAGGGGAGAAAGAAGGAAAGAGAGAGCGAGGTGGGTGGGGTGGGATGGGGTGGGGAAGGGAGAGAGGGAGAGAAGGAAGGATGGGGGAGGGAGACAGCAGGATAGAGTTAGGGGGATTGGTTGTGGTGGGGGGTTTTGGGGGTTGGTTTGGGGGTTTTTTTGTTTGTTCGAGTGGCAGAAAAAAGAGCAGGTTGGTTTGATTTGTGGTTGATACTGTCAGAGGAAAGGTGTGTGTGTGTGTGTGTGTGTGTGTGTGTGTGGTGTTGTGTAGTGTGTGTGTAGTGTGTGGTGTGTGTGTGTTGTGTGGTGTTGTGTAGTGGTGTGTGTGTGGTGTGGTGTGTGTGTGTGTGTGTGTAGTGTGTATGTGTGTGTTTGTGTGTGGAAGTGGGTGTGTGTAGTCTGTGTTGTGTGTGTTGTGTGTGTGTGTGTGTGTGTGGTGTGTGTGTGTGTGTGTAGTGTGTGTGTGTAGTGTAGTGTAGTGTGTGTGTGTGTAGTTGTGTGTAGTGTGTGTGTGTGTGTGTGTGTGTAGTGTGTGTGGTAGTTGTGTGTGGTGTGTGTGTGTTGTGCGTAGTGTGGTGGAGTGGTAGTGTGTGTGTGGTGTGTGTTGTGCGTAGTGTGTGTGAGTGGTGTGTGTTGTGTGTGCGTGTGTGTGTGAGTTGAGTGTGTGTGTGTGTTTGAGTGAGTGAGTGAGTGAGTGAGTGATGTGAGTGTGGTGTGTGTGTGTGTGTGTGTGCGTGTGTGTGGTATGAGTGAGTGAGTGGAGTGTGTGTGTGTGTGTGTGTGTGTGTGTGTGTGGTGTGTGTGTGTGTGTGTGTGTGTGTGTGTGTGTGTGTGTGTGTGTGTGTGTGTGTGTGTATGTGTGTGTGGAGTGGAGTGTGTGTGGGGAGTGGAGTGTGTGTGTGTAGTGTGTGTAGTGTGTGTGTGTGTGTGTGTGTGTGTGTGTGTGTGTGTGTGTGTGTGTGTGTGTGTGTGTGTGTGTGGTGTGTGTGTGTGTGTGTGTGTGTGTGTGTGTGTGTGTGTGTGTGTGTGTGTGTGGTGTGTGGTGTGTGTGTGTGTGTGTGTGTGTGTGTGTGTGTGTGTGTGTGTGTGTGTGTGTGTGTGTATGTTTGTGTGGGTGGGTGGGTGTAGGTGTGTGTGGGGCGTGTAGTGTGTGTAGTGTGTGTAGTGTGTGTGTGTGTGTGTGTTTTGTGTGGGTGGGTGGGTGTAAGTGTGTGTGTAGTCTCTGTGTGTGTGTGTGTGTGTGTGTGTGTGTGTGTGTGTGTGTGTGTGTGTGTGTGTGTGTGTGTGTGTGTGTGTGTGTGTGTGTGTGTGTGTGTGTGGTGTGTGTGTGTGTAGTGTGTTTGTTGTTATTGTTTCTTCGATTTTACGTCTGTTCACTCAAAGTGATGCTAGACGTGTGTGTGTTTTATTTTTATTTATTTTTATTTATTCTTTTATATCGAGGATAATGGAATGAGCACTCATGTGCTTTTTTACATCCAGTCCCCGTGTGTATGCGGTTTCGTAAATTTTGTCATCTGTTTCCACCGGCACACAATGGCCTACCCTTCCGAAATGCGGAACAGGATTTAACGTGTGCGCAAGATGTTCTGCATGCATTCGAACACGGGGTCTCGGTTTATAGTCTCATCCGAAGGACTCTGTGTGTGTGTGTGTATGTGTGTGTGTGTGTTTGTGTTTGTGTGTGTGTTTGTGTGTGTAGTGTAGTGTATTGTGTGATTTGTGTGTAGTGTAGTGTATGTAGAGTGTGTGTGTGATTTGTGTGGTGTGTGTCTTTTCTCTCTTTCCCTTTCCTCTCCTCTCTCTCTCTCTCTCTCTCTCTCTCTCTCTCTCTCTCTTCTCTCTCTCACACACACACACACACACACACACACACCACTCCACTCCACACACTACACACACACACACACTCACACGCACACACACCACACACACCACACACATACATACATACACACTCCACTCCACACACTACACACACATACTCCACTCTCACACACACACGCACACACTCTACACACACACACACACACACACACTCACACACACACACACACACTCACACACACACACACACACACACACACACACACACATACATACAACACTCCACTCCACACACTACACACACATACTCACACTCACACACACACGCACACACTCTACACAAACACACACACTCACACTCACAACACTCTACACACACACACACAGACACACATACATACACACTCCACTCCACACACTACACACACATACTCACTCTCACACACACACGCACACACTCTACACACACTCACACACACACGCACGCACACTCACTCACACACACTACACACACACACTCACACACACACTACACACACACGCACACACTCTACACACACACACACACAACACACACTCACTCACACATACTACACACACACACACTCACACACACATACACACTCACACACACACTCTCTCTCTCTCACACACACACTCTCTCTCTCTCACACTACACACACACACACCACTCACACACACACTCACACACACTCACACACACACTACACTCACACGCACACACTCTACACACACACACACACACACACACACACACACACCTACACACACACACACACAGACACACACGCACACACTCTACACACACACACACACACTCTACACACACACACACACACACACACACACACACTCACACACACACACTCTCACACACACACACATACACACATACACACTCCACTCCACACACTACACACACACACCACACACACTCTACACACACACACACACACACTCTACACACACACACACACACTCACACACACTCACACACACACACACACTCACACACACACACAAACACACACACTCACACACACACACACTCACCACACACACACACACACACACACACACACACCACCACGCACAACACACACACACACACACACACACACACTCACACACACACACACACACACACACTCAAACACTTGGCTAGGTGCACTTCCTGAAGTTTGGGTTTTCACTTAGCACAGATCTATCACAAGTCTCAAGATGTCTGTGCTCGTTAATTTGGGCTCTCTGTCTGTCTGACTGGCTGTCTCTGTCTGTTGGTCTGTCTGTCTGTCTGTCTGTCTGTCTCTCTGTCCTCTCTCTTCTCTCTCTCTCTCTCTCTCTCTCTCTCTCTCTCTCTCTCTCTCTCTCTCTCTCTCGCTCGCTCGCTCGCTCGCTCGCTCTTTCTCTTTCTCTGTCCCTGATTCTGTGTGTGTGTCTCTGTCACTGTCTGTGTGTCTATGTGTGTGTGTCTCTCTCTCCTCTCTCTCTCTCTCTCTCTCTCTCTCTCTCTCTCTCTCTCTCTCACGCTCGCTCTTTCTCTTTCTCTGTACCTGATTCTGTGCGTGTGTCTCTGTCACTGTCTGTGTATCTATGCGTGTGTGTGTGTGTGTGTGTGGTGTGTGTGTGTGTGTGTGTGTGTGTGTGTGGTGTGTGTGTGTGTGTGTGTGTGTGTGTGTGTGTTCTCTCTCTCTCTCTCTCTCTCTCTCTCTCTCTCTCTCTCTCTCTTTCTCTTCACTCTCCCTCAAATCTCTCTCTCTCTCTCTCTCTCCTCTCTCTCTCTCTCTCTCTCTCTCCATCTCTCTCCCTCCCTCTCTCTCTCTCTCTCTACTCTTCTCTCTCTCTCTTCTCTCACTCTCTCTCAATCTCTCTCTCTCTCTCTCTCTCTCTCTCTCTCTCTCTCTCTCCATCTCTCTCCCTCTCTGTCTCTGTCTCTCTCTCTCTCCTCTCTCTCTCTCTCTTCTCTCTCTCTCTCTCTCTCTCTCTCTCTCTCTCTCTCTCTCTCTCTCTCTCTCTCTTGCACACATACACACACAGAGGTTGGTTTTTTTTTAATTCGAAAGAATATGAAAATATTGCAAGAAAGGAAAAAAGTTCAAGAAATATTGATAATCTACTTTGATTTATGGTCTTATTTTATGTCGAATATGCATTATTATTTCTGTGTGGTGAAAACATCTGGGGGTTTTTTAAAGTCTATATTAAAAATACTTATTTTTTATGACTTTTCAAACTATGACGCATTTTTGCGCTCCCCATGTTGGTTGTTTTTTGGTGGGTGTGGGTGTGTGTGTGTGTGAGAGAGAGAAAGAGGAAAGAGAGAGAGGGGGGGGGGGGAGGGAGGGAAAGGAGAAAAGAGAGAGGGTGAGGAGAGAGAGAGAGAGAAGAGAGGTGGGAGAGGAGAGAGAGGGAGAGCGGAGGAAGGTAAATGTGTCGTGTGTATGAGAGTTCTTTGTCTCTCTGTCTTTTGTCCTCTCTCTATGTGGCGTGCGCGTGCGTGCGCGCGCGCTGTGTGTGTGTTTGCGTGTGTTTGCGGGTGGTGCGTGTGTGTGTGGGGATGTGCGTGTCGTGCGTGCGTGTGTTGTTTATGAACGAGAAACACACACACACCACACCACACACCCACACCACACATAGCTTTTTACTAAAGCTGCGTGTCACTTTCACTTTGCCCTCATCCTCCAAAATCGACACGAACGACCCAGTCAAACACAATCTCATTGTCCACACCTTTGTCACGTGCTTGTCCAATTTCATCACCGTTTCAGTTTTCACGACTGATTTACGTGAAGGCCGTGCAACTGACATTATTGGTGTGGTTTTTTTCTCACGTGCGCCGCGCTTTCTTTTGTTACCAAGCAAAATTTGGAGAAATGTGAAGTATATATAAATTTCGCGGAAGTTATATCCAAGTGTTGAACCGTTCGATTTCAATTTTGATGGTTTTATGAAATTCTGGTTCCAACTCGAAGTGTTTGGTGAAATAATTAAAAGTAGGGTTTTTGTTTTTTTTTTACATCCCCCGCAATTTTTGAATGCAGACCTGCCAGTGCTTTATTTCCATTTCCATCAATAACAGGGGCAGATTTGTTTGGGGTTTTTTGCTCCAGAAATACATAAAGTTTGAGTGAAAAATGAGTTAATTTCACTTTTAAAGTGTGTTGAAAATTAAGACAACGAGAGAGAAAGAGAGAGGGGGGGGGGGGGGGAGAGACAGAACAGACAGACAGACAGGACAGAGGGAGAGATTAAACGAATTGCGTTGCCCTTATTTAGCAGTGTGTGTGTGTGTGGTGTGTGTGTGTGTGTGTGTGTGTGGGGTGGTGTGTGTGTGTGGTGTGTGTGTGTGTGTGTGTGTGTGTGTGTGTCTGTGTCTGTGTCTGTGTCTGTATGTGCGTGCGTGCGTGCATGCGTGTGTGTGTGTGTGTGCGTGTCTGTCTATGGGTCTGTCTGATTCTCGTTACAAATGAGCACTTTTTTGCTACTGCTGCTGCTCTTCTTCTTCTTTTCTTCTTCTTCTTCTTCTTCTTCTTCTTCTTCTTTTCTTTCTTCTTCTTCTTGCTTTTTATTCATTTTATTAAACACTAAAGCGCTAAATAGTTGGGCAATCCCCCTTAATTTATAGGCCATTGGCCATTTTGTCAATAAATCTTTTGAGTTCTAGTTCTAATTTTTTTCCCTCTGTGGTGTGTGTGTGTGTGTGTGTGTGTTGTGTGTGTGTGGGTGTGTGTGTGTGTGTGTGGTGTTTTGTGTGTGTGTTGTGTGTGTGTGTGTGTGTGTGTGTGTGTGTGTGTGAGTGTGTGTGTGGTGTGGTGTGTGTGCTTTGCGTTGTGCAGGGGGGTGCGTGCGTGTGTAATCTGTCTGTTTGTCTGCTGTCTGTCTTTCTGTCTTTCTTTCTGTATGTCTGTCTGTGGGGTCTGTCCTCTCGTATGTCTGTCTCTCTGCTGTCTGTCTCTCTGTCTTTCTGTCTGTCTGTCTGTCTTTCCCTCTGTCGGTTTTTTCTGTCTGTCTGTCTGCCTCTCTGTCTGACTGCTGCTGTCTGTATGCCTGCCTGCTGTCTGTCTGTCTGTAGGCCTGCCTACCTGTATGTCTGTCTGTCGGTGAGTCTGTGTCGTATAGTGTGCGCGTATAGAGAGTACGGCAGTACTTGCTCCGTGTTTGTGTCTCTGTCTGTCTGTCTGTCTGTCTGTCTGTCAGCCTACCTGCCTACCTATCTCTCTTATTTATTTATTTCATTTATCTATTTATTCTTTTATATCGAGGATAATGGAATAAGCACTCATGTGCTTTTTTAAATCCAGTCCACGTGTGCATGCGGTTTTGTAAATTCTGTCATCTGTTCCCACCGGCACACAATGGCCTACTCTTACAAAAAGCGGAACAGGATTTAACATGTGCGCAAGATGTTCTGCGTGCGTTCGCACACGGGGCCTCATCCGAAGGATGTGTGCCGGTATTTTTTACTGTCTGTCTGTCTGTCTGCCTCTCTGTCTGTCTCTCTGTGTCTATGTCTGGGCTAAACGCAGCAGGTATAACCTACATACATACAGTCGTGCAGAAACTGAATAGCTGTCATTCTGAATAGTAGGGACAAGCGAAAGAAGAAGAAGAAGACGAAATAAAGAAGAAAGAAGAAAAAAGAATGAAAACAAAATACAGAGGCAGACAGAAAAGATAAACAGGGGGGAAAGGAAGAAAGGATAAGAAAAGAAAAAACGAAAAGAAAAAAAAAAGAAAACGAAAGAAAACTGACATGAAAAGCAGACAGAAAAGAAGAGCACAGGAGAGGAAGGAAGGAAGGAAAGGAAGAAAAAAAGAAAGAAAGAAAGGAAAGAAAGAAAGAAAGAAAGAAAGAAAGAAGAAAGAAAGAAAGAAAGAAAGAAAATAAATGTAAAAAGACAAGCAGACAGACAGCCAGCCAGACAGATAAACAGAGAGATAGACAGACAGGCAGACAGACAGGCAGAGAGATAAACAGACAGACAGACAGATAGATAGATAGATAGATAGATAGATGGATAGATAGACAGACAGACAGACAGACAGGCAGACAGACAGATAGACAGACAGACAGATAGACAGACAGAGAGACAGGCAGCCAGACAGACAGACAAGCAGGCAGACAGACAGACAGATAGACAGACAGACAAAAAGACAGACAGACAGACAAACAGGCAGACAGACAGACAAACAGATAGGCAGACAAATAGACAGACAGGCAGGCAGACAGACAGACAGACAGATAAAAGGAGAAAGACGGCAAACCAGGTGGCTATTGTGACAGAGACTTGGTCCAACCTTGAACTGTTTATTTTTCTTCTGACCCCCATCGCGAGTGTGTGTGTGTGTGTTGTGTGTGTGTGTGGTGTGTGTGTGTGTGTGTGTGTGTTGTGTGTGTGTGTGTGTGTGTGTGTGTTGTGTGTGTGTGTGTGTGTGTGTGTGTGTGTGGTGTGTGGGTGTGGTGTGTGTGTGAGCGTGTGTGTGTGTGAGCGTGTGTGTGTGTTGTGTGTGTGTTGTGTGTGTGCGCGCGTGTGTGTATGTTTGTGTATGTGTGTGTGTTTCTGTTTGTCTGTCTGTATGTCTGACTATCTGTATGTCTGCCTGTCTATTTGTAGTTGTAACTCTGTGTGTATCTGTCTGGCCGTCTGTCTGGCTGTCTGTCCGTCTGTCTGAGTCTATGTGGGTATGTGGTTCTGTGTCTGTGGGTAGGTGTGTCTTTCTGTAGCTCTGTGTGTTACATACCAAGTGTGTAATTTTTGTGTCTACATAGGTGAGAAACAGAGAGGTAAACACACATCGGTGGTCTAGAGGTAACGCGCCTGTCTAGAATGCGAAAAGTCCGGGTCGGGTGTGTGCGTGGTTCGTATCCCGTTTGGGCCCGAAATTTCCCCCCATTCCATTAGACCATGAGAGGTGGTCTGGGCGCTAGTCTTTCGGATGAGACGATAAACCGAGGTCCCGTGTGTTACACAAAATTTTCAGCGCACGTAAAAGAACCCTCGGCAACAAGAGAGTTGTCCATGGCAAAATTCTTAGAAAAATGTCAGTCTGATAGGGAGCAGCCCGAATTTCACGCAGAGAAATCTAGTGACTTAAAGAGGTATAAAATAAAAAATTTTAAAATAAAATAAACACAGAGATAGGTACACACGGAGACACTCACAGAGAGACAGACAGACAGACAAAGAGAAACACACACACATACACGCACGCACGCACGCACACACACACACACAAACAAACACATGGTCAGTAGAAAAATAAACAGTTCAAGGTTACAGACAGACAGACACAGACGAACAAAGATAGCCTAGTGGTTAGAACATTGCACTCGCAATCTGACGACCCGGGTTCGATTCCCGTTCAAGGGGATATTTTCCCCTGGACTTAACACCAGTGCAGACTCCACTCTCCCCAAAAAGTCCTTCAGATGAGACTATAAACGGAGGCCCCGTGTGCGAACGCACGCAGAACATCTTGCGCACACGTGAAATCCTGTTCCGCTTTTCGTAAGAGTAGGCCATTGTGTGCCGGTGGGAACAGATTGACAGAATTTACAAAACTGCATACACACGGGGACTAATGCAGAAAAAGCACATAAGCGCTTATTCCATTATCCTCGATATAAAAGAATAAAATAAATAAAATAAATAAAACACACACACACAACCAAGAACAACAGAAAAGAACCAAATAAAAATTATTTTTAAACAATAACAACAAAATCAGTCATATACTTACACTTTAAGATTCCAAGTGCAAAAACAAGCAAAAAGCAAAAAAGAAATTAATCCTTTAAAAAAAAAATAAGCGTACTTAATTCTGGAAAAGGGCCTTCACCTACCAGATCTATTGCAAAATTTACACAATTTTTATTTCACACAGACATACACAACACACATACACACACATATTACACACGCACACAAACACACACACAAACACACACACACACACACACACACACACACACACACACGAAACACACATTTACACACACATACACACACGCGCGCACACACACACACACACACACACAACACCATCACCACCACCACTACTACCACCACCACAAACCACAACACCACACACGCACATTAACACACACACACCACACATACACACATACACACACACACCACCACTACCACCACCACCACTACTACCACCACCACACACCACACACCACCCACGCACATAATACACACATACACACACATACACACACAAACCACCACCACCACCACCACCACCACACACACCCACCACATTTATTACACACTACACACACACAACTCTCTCAACCACCACCACACCACCACACACTAAACCACAGCACATTAATACACCAACACAACACACAACACACACACACAATCACACACACAAAAACTAACACACAATTTTTGCTTATTTATTTATCCATTCATATTTTTTAAAATTTCTTTCTTTCATTTATTTCTTCTTCATTCATGTCTCTGTTTATTCTTTTTTTCCAGTCTTTTACATCAATCATTTTACGTGTTTATTTATTTATGTGCCTACTTAGTCATTCATTTATATGTGTGTTTCTCCTCGAAATAAAAGAATAAAATAAACAAATAATTAAAAAAATAAATTAAAAAATATATGTTTGTTTATTTATTTATCTATTCCTGCATTTATCTTTTTGTTAATGAGATCATTGAAGCACGAAATTGGTATGAAAACAGCACCAGGCCAAAACCGAGGTTCATTCATTTATTTATTTATTCATTCATTCATTTATTCATGCATTTATTCATGCATTTATTCGTTTCTTTATTTTGTTTATCTATTGGTTCATCTATTTATCTTGTGTTTGCTTGTTTGTTTGCTTGCTTGCTCCTTTGTTTTTGTTTGTTTGTCTATTTGTATGTTGTTGTTTGTCTGTCTGCTTTGTCTGTTTGTCTGTTTTATTTGTCTTTTGCTCGTTTTGTTTGTCTGTTTGTTTGTTTGTTTTATTTGTTTGTTTGTTTTGTCTTTTGTTTGCCTGTATGTTTGTCTGTTTGTTTTGTTTGTCTGTTTGTTTTGTTTGTGTTTTGTTTGTTTGTTTGTTTTGTTTGTTTGTTTTGTTTGTTTGTTTATAAGTTTGTTAAAACAAACAATGAGTAAGAAAGACACAAGGCAGATAATTCAAACCTACAGACAGAGAGAGTGATCGAGAATAGGACAATTTCTCCTCCGCCTCATCCTCCTCCTGCTTCTTCTTCTTCTTCTTCTTCTTCTTCTTTCTTCTTCTTCTTCTTCTTCTTCTTCTTCTTCTTCTTCTTCTTCTTCTTCTTCCATTCTTCTTCTTCGCAATTCTTCTTCTTCGCAATTCTTCTTCTTCTTCTTCGCAATTCTTCTTCTTCTTCTTCGCAATTCTTCTTCTTCTATTCTTCGCAATTCTTCTTCTTTGAATTCTTCTTCTTCTTTGCAATTCTTCTTCTTCGAAATCCTTCGTCTTCTTCGCGATTCCTCTTCTTTGAATTCTTCGCAATTCTTCTTCTTCGCAATTCTCCTTCTTCTTTACAATTCTTCTTCTTCTTCACAATTCTTCTTCGCAATTCTTCTTCTTCTTCACAATTCTTCTTCTTCATAATTCTTCCTCTTCTTCTTCACAACTCTTCTTCTTCTTCACAATTCTTCTTCTTCTTCACAATTCCTCTTCTTCTTCCGCTTTTTGGAAGAGTAGGCCATTGTATGCCGGTGGGAAAGGATGACAAAATATCCAAACTGCATACACCTGAGGACTGGTTGAGTGCTTATTCCATTATCCTCGAAATAAAAATGAAATAAATAAAAAATGATACATAATAAAATCAAAAAGACCCCACACTTAAGAAATAAAGCAAGAAATAACTGACCCACATAAGAATAAACATCGAAATAAACAGACACATGTGTCAACCCACTTGATAAACTAGCAACACGTAGTCAAAATTTGTGAAAGGTAAGATAAAAAAAAATTAATAATAAAACTGAACCCCCCCCCCCCCCCCCCCCAAAAAAAACAAAAAACAAGAGAGAGAGAGAGAGAGAGAGAGAGAGAGAGAGAGAGAGAGAGAGAGAGAGAGAGAGAGAGAGAGAGAGAGAGAGAAGAGAGAGAGAGAGAGAGAGAGAGAGCCCAAGGGTGTTTTTTTTCACATTCAAAAATTTCCATTACAAAAACATATTTATATGGCATGACGATGTTGTCTCTGCTCTTCAATTCAAAGGCTACCTCACGTTCCTTATCTCCTTTCCATGCCACCCCCCAATCCCCCACCCCCACCCCCACCCCCCTCTCCTGTAACCCTACCCACCCCCACCCCCTCGCCCTCACCCTCACCCCTCACCCCTCACCCTTGAACTCAGTCACAACAGATTTCTACAGTTTGATGTTTTCTTACCCCTGGGACCATTTTGTGAAAGAGACGAGAAAATGTGTTTTAGGGAAGGTTAGACTTCACTTCACTGTAAAGGAGAGAGAAAGGAGAGAGAATCAGACAAGTAAACACCTTTAAATACCTTGGTTGTACTATCACCCCGGACGGCAAGTGTGACACAGAAATCAAGAAGAGAATCGGTCAATCTAAGGCAACTTTTAACAACATGAAATGCCTTTTTACCAACAGTAAGATAAGCCTCAAGACAAAGATCCATGTTGTGAGAGCCTACGTATGGTCCATTCTTCTGTACGGATGTGAGTGCTGGACCCTAGCCAAGGACACAGAACAGCGACTAGAAGCAGTGGAGATGTGGTTCATCCGGAGAATCATGAAAGTCTCATGGACAAAAAGAAAAACAAATGCAGAAGTAATGGAAATGGCTGGATACAAGAGATTCCTTCTCAACACCATCAGAGAAAGACAGCTCAAATTTTTCGGCCATATAATCAGGGCTGACGGACTAGAGAAACTGTTATGGAGTGACAAAATCTGTGGAAACAAGAGCAGAGGAAGACAAGGCACAAAATTCACAGACAGCTTAAACAAATTCGCAACGAATAAAGAGGGCACCAACAATGAGCTCATGAGAGGGTCCGAGAACAGGGAAGAATGGAGAGCCATGATCATCGATGTCTGCAGGACCAGACCGGACACTTGAAGAAGACTTCACTTAGATAAGGTGGGCGAAATAGCTTAGTGGTCAGAGCACTCGCTTTCCCCCCAAGCTAAGGTTTTAAGCAGCGTTGAGCGTGGTTACCAAGTGGATGGGTGACCGTTTGTTTGCGTGGGGCCTTGTCTTCAGTACAGTCCATCCCCCAGTTTCACCCAGCTGTAAATGGGTACCTGCCCTCTTTTAGGGTCAGGGAAGGTAAAGCAGCGAGGGAGAGGAGATGGGCGCCCCCCTCAATATGCTGGCCCCTGGAGAAGTTGAGATCTCTGATGCCTCGCTACCCAACGACCGCATAGGTTATGGGACACCTTTACCTTTTACCAGTAGACTTCACTCTTCAATGATTGATAACGCCATCGGGCCATAATGAAGCGCTCCTGATTACACTGATTTAAAAAAAGGCAAACTGAAGTGATTCGGGCACGTCACACCAGCATCTGGACTGGCCAAGACTGTCCTACAGGGAACAGTACAAGGAGGGAGACGAAGAGGCGGACAGAGAAAACGATGGGAAGACATCATCAGAGATTGGACTGGTAGCCTTGAGTGGAACGAACTGCTACGGAAAGCAGAAGACCGCAGGAGTGGAGGAAGCTGGTTGCGAAATGTTCAACCCACTCACCTATCCCGTAGTCTGGTAGACCGCTGAGGGCACCACTGAAGATTCTGCAACCAGCTTCCTCCATTCCTCAGCGGGTTTTCTGCTTTCTGTAGCAAATTCGTTCCACTCAAGGCCAGTCAGTCAGTCCACTCTCTGATGTTGTCTTCTCATCGTTTTCTCTGTCTGCCTCTTCTTCGTCTCCCTCCTTGTACTGTTCCTGTGGGACAGTCTTGGCCAGTCCAGGCAAGAATTCCTGGGTTTAGCAATGGTGACATTTTTGCCCATGCAACTGCTCCCCCCCCCCCCCCCCCCCCCACCCCCACATCCCCCCCCACACACACACACCATATAGGTAGCCGCATTCCATCCTCAGGAATGGTGTCTACACACGACACCTGTGTACGTGCGAGTTTTGATTTTCTTTTTTGTCATCCGTTCCTACCGGCACACAATGGCCTACTCGTCTGGGGGGACGGGATAGCCTAGTGGTTAGAACATTGCGCTCGCAATCTAACGACCCGGGTTCGATTCCCGTTCAAGGGGATATTTTCCCCTGGAGTTAACATCAGTGCAGACTCCACTCTCCCCAAAAGTCCTTCGGATGAGACTATAAACCAAGGCCCCGTGTGCGAACGCACGCAGAACATCTTGCGCACACGTGAAATCCTGTTCCGCTTTTCGTAAGAGCAGGCCAATGTGTGCCGGTGGGAAGCAATGACAAAATCTACAAAACTGCTTACACACGGGGACTGGATTTTAAAAAGCACACGAGTGCTTATTCCATTATCCTCATGTAAAAGAATAAAATAGAATAAAATAAAGGGCGGAACCTGTTTTTAACGTGTGCGTAAGATGTTCTGCGTGCGTTCGCTTACGAGGCCTCGGGTTTATAGTCTCATCCGAAGGACTTTGACAGACATTCAGTTCGAATTTTCGTCAAACTGAGAAGGAAGGAGAGAGGTTGGGAATCGAACCCAGAACCTCACGGGTTTACTTATTAGGCAGGCGAGCGAACGTTTTGAACCATCCTGCCACCTTCTTTCTTTAGTTTAGTCTAACCATCGCTTAACTATGACAACAACAACAACAACAACAACACAAAAAACACAAAAAACACAAAAACAAAAATACTGCGAAAAAATGGTTGATTGTTAAGAAAAGACGGATAGGCCTCTTTACAGCTGAACAATTTTCTGATTAATTTTTCGGTTTTTTAAAAAAATGGGGTTTTTTTGGTTGTTGTTGTTGTGTTGGGTTGTTGTTGTTTTTTGGGGGGGTGTTGTTTTGTTTGGCTTTTTTGTTGTTGGTTTTGTGTTGTGTGTTTGGGGGTTTTTTTTTTTGGGTGGGTGGGGGGTTGGGGGGATGGAGGGGGGGGGGGGGGGGGTCTTCCGTCTGCCGCCTTATTTTTTTTTTTTTTTTTTTTACTGGTGGGGGGGGGGGGGGGGAGTGCTTTTTTTCCCTCTAATTCTCAGGGGGTAAAGCTTGTCATTTTAGGCATCCGCATTGGTCTTCTTTCCCTGAAAACTGCAGTCACCCCCCCCCCCCCGCACCCACCCTCCCATCTGTCATCTCTGCTACTATCCTGTAGCAGGGGATGGTGGTGGGGGGGGGGGGGGGGGGGGAGGAGGAGGGATAGGGGAGGGGGGGGGAGGTGAAAGAAAATGTCACACTCTTTAATTTAGTCGTTGAAGTAATTAGACAGGGGTGGTGGGTGGGGTGTAGGGGTGGGGGTGTAGGGGTGGGGATGGTGGGGGGGGGCGGGGGAGAAAGTAGGTGGAGAGAAAGGAGATAAAGGAAAGGGAGGAGAGGAGGGGGGATGTGGTGATGGGGAGGGGATAGGGGAGGGAGAGGAGAGGGGAGAGAGGGGGGGGAGGGAAGAGAGGAGGGAGAGAGGGAGGGATGAAGAGAGAGAGAGAAGAGAAGGAGGGAGAGAGAGAGGAGAGAGAGAGGCAGAGAGAGGGAGAGGGAGAGAAAGAGAGAGAGACAGACAGAGACACGGAGACAGAGAGAGAGACAGAGAGAGGACGGAGCGAAAGAGGAGGGAGAGATGGGAAGAGAGAGAGATGAAAGTGACAAAGAGAGGGAGAGAGACGGATGGTAGGGAAAGAGAGAGAGGGAGAGAGAGGGGGGAAGGGAGAGATAGTAGGGGAGAGAGAGAGCGTGAGAGAGAGACAGGCAGACAGACAGACAGAGGCAGACAGAGACAGAAAGAGAGAGAAGGGAGATATATGGAATGGAAAGAGAGAGAGAGAGATAAAGAGAGTAAGAGAGGGGGGGGAGAGATGGTAGGGAAAGAGAGAATGAATGAATGAATGAATGAATGAATGAGGAAGGAAGGAGGAAGGACTTAATTAATAAATTAACTAACTAACGAACGAACGAATAAATGAATGAATGAATAATGAATGAATGAATGAAGGAAGGAAGGAAGGAAGGAAGGAAGAAAGGAAGGAAGGAAGGACTTGATTAATAAATGAACGAACGAACGAACGAACGAATGAAGGAAGGAAGGAAGGAAGGAGGGAAGGAAGGAAGGAAGGAGGGAGGGAAGGAAGGAAAGAAGGAAGGCAGGAATGACTTCATTAATAAATGAACGAATGAACGAACTAAAGAATGAATGAATGAACGAACGAACGAACGAACGAACGAACAAACGAATAAACAAATGAATGAATGAATGAATGAATGAATGAATGAATGAATGAATGAATGAATGAATGAATGAATGAATGAATGAATGAATAAATGAATGAATGAATGATCTGTATTATTCAATGCTTACAGATAAGCATTCACATCCTTTTTCTTTCTTTCATCCTGCCCCTGCCCTGACCTAGGGACTATCAAAACAAAAACAAGAAAAAAAATAAACAGGGAGAGAGGGAGGGAGAGAGAGAGAGAGAGAGAGGGAGGAGGTAGAGAGAGAGAGAGAAAAGATACACTACACATATACACATACATATACACACGCACACACACACAGACGGTTGGGAAACTGAAAAAAAGATATGTTATGTTATATGCTACTGACCGACATACCAACAAGCTTGCCAGTCAAGCAGGCAAGTAATTTCTTGTAAAACCAACCAACCAACCAACCTAACCACCAAACCAACAACCAGCCAACCAACCAACCCAGCACCAACCAAACCACCAACCAACCAACAACCAACCAACCAACCAGCCAACCAGCCAACAACCAACCAACCAACCAGACCAACCTCAAACCACCACCACCAACCGCCACCTGCAACCAGCCACCAACTAACCACCAACCAGCCAACCAACCACCAACATGACAGAGCACATCTACATAAGATATAGAAAAGGACAGAGTGAGAGTGGGTGAAGAGTTATACCGAGGGGTATCCGAACGAGCAATAGAAACATGAAAGACATCGACGGACAGACAGACAGACAGACAGGAGAGTGAATAGGGGGTGAGAGGTACAGAGAGATAGACGAACAGATAGAAAAAACAGACAGACAGAAAAAGACAGACAGACAGACAGACGTGAGTGAGGAGAGGGGAGGGGGGATACACAGAGAGATAGACGAACAGATAGAGAAAGATGCAGACAGAAAAAAGACAGACGGACAGACAGACTGAGTGAGGAGAAGGGGGAGGGGGGGTACACAGAGAGATAGACGAACAGATAGAGAAAGAGCAGACAGAGAAAAGACAGACGGACAAACAGACAGAGTGAGTGAGTAAGAGAGGGAAGGGGGGCTACACATAGAGATAGAAGAACAGATAGAGAAAGAGACGTACAGACAGAAAAAAGACAGACTGACAGACAGACAGAGTGAGTTTGTGAGTGAGGGAGGGGGGGGGGGGAGCGATACACAAAGAGATAGACGAACAGATAGAAAAAGAAACAGATAACAACAAAAAAGAGAGACGGAGAGACAGACAGAGTGAGTGAGTGAGTGAGTGAATGAGTGAGTGAGTGAGGGGGGAGGGGTGTACCAGAGAGATAGACGAACAAATGAAGAAAGAGAAACAGACAAAGACAGACGGACAGACAGACAGACAGAATGAGTGAAGGGAGGAGGAGGACACAGCGAGATAGTTGAACATGCAGAGAAAGAAAGAAAAGACAGACAGACAGACAGACAGACGGACAGACGGTCAGACAGAGAGAGAGACAGACAGGACAGACAGGCAAACATGCAGACAAAGAGACAGAGAAAAGACGGGCAGACATACAAACGAACAGACAGACAGACAGATATAAAAGCGAACAGACAGACAGACAGACAGACAGACAGACAGACAGACAGAGGTAGAAAGAAGCAATTGCGTCTGAAAATGCAAAGTTAATGGAACTCGAATTTCTTTGTGCTATGAATTCCCAGCTGCGGTGCAGTTATCTCCCTTGAGGGAAGCGGAAATTGACAAAGATGCACGTGACACACAAGTTCCGTTTCTTTTCCTTATTAACCTCTGTCTCCTAATCTGTCTGTCTGTCTCTCTGTCTGTCTGTCTGTCTGTCTCTCGGTCTGTTTCTAAGAGCTATCAGTGTGTGTCTGTGTGTGTCTGTCTGTTTCTCTGTCTGTCTGTCTGTCTGTGTCTCTGTCTGCCAGTCTGTCTATTTCTCTATTTGTCTGTGTGACTCTGTCTGTCTGTTACTGTATCTGTATCTGTATCTGTATCTCTCTTTTCTCTCTCTCTCTCTCTCCTCTCTCCCCTCTCTCTCCTCTCTCTCTCTTCTTTCTCTTTGTGTCTGTCTATCTGTCTGTTTATCTCTCTGTTTGTCTCTGTCTCTGTCTGTCTGTCTGTCTGTCTCTCCTCTCTCTCCTCTCTCTCTCTCTCTCTCTCTCTCTCTCTCTCTCTCTCTCTCTCTCTCTCTCTCTTTGTCCCTCTCTGTCTCTGACTCTGTCTGTCTGTTTGTCTTTCTCTCTCTCTCTCTCTCTCTCTCTCTCTTCTCTCTCTCTCTCTTCCTCTCTCTCTCTCTCTCTCTCTCTCTGTCTGCATCTCTCTCATTCTCTGTCTCTGTCTCTCTGTCTCTGTCTGTCTGTTCTCTGTGTGTGTGTATGTGTGTGTGTGTGTGTGTGTTGTGTGTGTGTGTGTGTGTGTGTGTGTGTGTGTTGTGTGTGTTTTCTGTCTATCCTCCTCCGTCTGTCTGTCTGTCTCTCTCTCTTTCTGTCTCTCTTTCTGTCTGTCTCTCTGTCTCTGTCTGTCTGTCTCTGTCTCTCTCTCTCTCTCTCTCTCTCTCTCTCTCTTTCTCTCTTCTGTCTGTCTCTCTGTCTCTGTGTCTGTCACTATCTCCTCTCTCTCTCTCTCTCTCTCTCTCCTCTCTCTCTCTCTCTCTCTTTCTCCTCTTTCTGTCTGTCTCTCTGTCTCTGTCTGATTCTGTGTCTGTCACTATCTCCTCTCTCTCTCTCTCTCTCTCCATCCGTCTCTCCCTGTCTCCGTATCTGTCTGTCTGTCTGTCTGTCTGTCTGTCTGTCTGTCTGTCTGTCTGTTTGTCTGACTTTCTCTATCTCTCTGTGAGATTTTTTGTGATGGGGCATGTGCCTGACGCACATACGTACACACACACTCACGACACACACACACACACACACACACGCACGCTCACGCACGCACACGCACACACACACACGCACACACACACACACGCACGCACAGCATGCATTAACAATTGTCAGATTAACTGGAAGGTGAACTGACATGAATTTGTCAAAGCTGATTTTTTTTTAAGAGAGAGAGAGACACACACACACGCACACACTGCGCGTGCGCACTCACACACACATACACACGCACACACACGCGCTAGCACTCATGCACGCGCACTCACACACACACGCGCGCGCGCACTCACACACACACACACGCGCGCGCACACACACACACACACATACACTCGCACACACACGTTGCTAGCACTCACGCACGCGCACTCACACACACGCGCGCACGCACACACACACACAAACACACACGCACACACACACAAACACTCACTCACACACTCACACTTACGCACACACACTCCCACACACACATATACACAGTCACACACACACAGACACTCTCACTCACTCACACTCTCTCACTCACAAACACACACACACACACACACACACACAACACACACACACACACACACACCACACACACACATAGGGTTCGATTCCCGTTCAAGAGGATTTTTCTTCTGGAGTTAACATCAGTGCCGACTCCATTCTCCCCAAAAGTCCTTCAGATGAGACTATAAACCGAGGTCCTGTGTGCAAACACGTTAAAACCCGTTCTGCTTTTTGAAAGAGTAGGCCATTGTGTGCTGGTGGGAACGGATAACAACATTTTCAAAACTGCATACACACGGGAACTGGATCGAAAAAGAACATAAGTGATTATTCCATTATCCTCAAAATAAAAGAGTGAATAAATAAGCACACACACACTCCAGGCATAGTAAAAACATAAATAAATAAATTAAGAAACACACTTTCACCGGCTCGTTTCAAATTTGCCTTTTATTCAAACAACAAGAAATTCACCAATATAGTTTACCATCAAAATCGATTTCTTTCAAAACGTGTCCATTATCCAACCAGTACCTCCACAAACATGTTAACAACATTATTTAACACATTAATCAATCATAATAACTTTCAGTTCACCTATCAACATCAATCAATTGTACATCATTAGAATCTTAAACTTGCATGATATTCCGTTATCATTTTGTCCCTTTATTTTTGATAATTTTTTAATTCATACAGGAAGTCAGCGTAGTCAACTTCCGGTTTTAAAAAAACAACTTCCTGTACCGAACTGTTTCCCCATATACAACCTATTCATATCCCACACGCACTTCTAATGAAGAAGGAGAAAAAAAGAAAAAGCACAAAGCACAACTGTAACATTGGCATGTAATATTTCCAATACACTCAACAGCAAAAGAACTCCCACAAAATGTTCACACAAAAATTATAATAAATCAGCCATTTTACTTCAAATGAGGAAGGAAAAAAAGAAAAGAAGAAAGCACAAAAGACAACTGTAACATTTGCATGAAATATTTCCAATACTGTCAAACTCTACAGCCAAAGATCTCCCACAAAAATCTTCACACAAAAATATAATAAATCACCCATCGCCTGCCCCCCCCCCCCCCCCCCCCCCCCCCCACCATACACAATCTATTCATATCCAGTATGTACTTGTAATGAGGAAGGAAAAAAGAGAAATAAAAGCACAGAAGACAAGTGTAGCATTAGCATGGAATATTTCCAATACTCTCTAACTGAAGCAGCAAAAAACCACAGGAAATCTTCACACAAAAATTTAATAAACCAGCCATTTTACCCCATATACAAGCTAACCATATTCCACATGTACTTCAAATGAAGAAGGGAAAACGGGGGGGGGGGGGGGAGAAGCACAGAATTAACAACTGTAACATTTGCACGAAACATTCCCATACGCTCTAACCCAACAGCCAAAAAAAACCCCACAAATTTCTTCATACAAAACCTATGCTAAATCAGCCATTTTCCACCATACACAATCTAACCATGTCTTACATGTACTTGTAATGAGTATATAGTATGTTCTTTCGATCCAGAAGGACCATAGAGCCGGAGCTTATCCCGGTTTCTGTAGCGTTAAGCGAACTGATGGTTTTTCACCACCCCTGTGACAGGACGCTAGTCTGTCGCCAGATACTTCCCCAGCAGAGCTGGTACCCATTTGTACACATGGGTGGAGTGAGGAAAATAGGAGTAAAGTGTCTTTCCCAAGGACACAACACCGAGCCGAGCGGGATCGAACCCGCGACCTCTGGATCACGAGTCGACCGCCTAAACCACTCGACCACGGTGCCTCCCATACTTGTAATGAGGAAGAAGAAAATAAAGAAAAGAAGAAAGCGCAGAATTAACACATCTGTAACATTGATATGTAATATTTCCATATGCTCTCAAACTCAATAGCAAAAAAGAGACAACAACCAAAACATCTTCACACACAAAACTATAATAAATCAGTCCCCCCCCCCCTCCGTCCCCATATACAATCTAGTCATAATGAGGAAGGAAAAATTAGACAGAAAAAAGCACAGAACACAATTGTAACATTGTGGCATGAAATATTTCCATACTCTCTAACCTACAGCAAACAAAAAAAACTCAACAAAAATGTTCACACTAAAACTATAATAAATCAGCCATTTTCACCCCATATACAATCTAATCATAAAATATAAAGAAAAAAGCACAGAGCACAACTGTAACATTGAGGCATGAAATATTTTCCATACTCTCTAACCTACAGCACACAAAAAACTCACCAAAAGTGTTTACACTTAAACTATAGTAAATCAGCCATTTCCACCCATACACAATCTAACCACGTTCCACGTGTACTTCTAATGAGAGAGAAAGTTTAGCCAGAGATGGACAGAGGGAAAAAATGTACTTGTAATGAGGAAGGGAAAAAAAGAAAAATCACAGAATTAACACAACTGTTAACATTGGTATGTAATATCTCCAATACTCTCTAACTCAACAGCAAAAGAAAACCAACACAAATCTTCACAATAAACTATAATAAATCAGCCATTTTCCCCCATACACAATCTAACCATATCTTACATGTACTTCTAATGAGGAAGAGAGAAAAAAGAAAAGAAGAAAGCACAGAATTAACACAACTTTAACATTGGTATGTAATATTTCCATATGCTCTCAAACTCAGTAGCAAAAAAAGAGACAACAACCAAAACATCTTCACACACAAAACTATAACAAATCAGTCCCCCCCCCCTTGTCCCCATATACAATCTAATCATAATGAGGAAGGAAAAAAGAGAAGAAAATAAAGCACAGAGTGCAATGGTAACATTGTGGCATGAAATATTTCCATACTCTCTAACGTACAGCAAACACAAAAAAAACTCAACAAAAATGTTCACACAAAAACTATAATAAATCAGCCATTTTCCCCCCATATACAATCTAATCATAAAATAGAAAGAAAAAAAGCACAGACCACAACTGCAACATTGAGGCATGAAATGATTCCATACTCTCTAACCTACAGCAAACAAAACTCAACAAAAATGTTCACACTAAAACTATAATAAATCAGCCATTTCCACCCATACACAATCTAATAATGTCCCATGTGTACTTCTAATGAGAGAGAGTTAAGCCAGAGATGGACAGTGGAAAAAAAATGTACTTATAATGAGGAAGGGAAAAAAGAAAGCACAGAATTAACACAACTGTTAACATTGGTATGTAATATCTCCAATACTCTCTAACTCAACAGCAAAAGAAAACCAACACAAATCTTCACACAAAAACTATAATAAATCAACTAATAAATCAGCTAAACTATAATAAATCAGCCATTTCCACCTATACACAATCTAATAATGTCCCACACACTACCTCTCTTCTTTTTTTTTTCCTTCCTCATTACAAGTACATGTAAGACATGGTTAGATTGTGTATGGTGGAAAATGGCTGATTTAGAATTGTGTTAATTAAGTCCCATGAGAGAGAGAGAGCGTGCGAGAGACAAAGAAAGAGAGAGAAAGAAAGAAAGAAAGAGAGAGAGAATTAAGCTAGAGATGGACAGAGGAAACACGTCAATCCACCATCCCTCACACACCGTCTACTTTCAAACGCAAGCCTCTCTGCTGATGTCACAAGAGCAGCAAAACTTGGCAGTGACCATGGGACAGGAAGATGAATGGACACACTGACGGATGCATGGACGGACAACTGGCCAGATCGAGACCGATGGACAGAGCTTAGGCCGTTGTGGTGGTGGACGTGTCGTCTTTTCGTGAATCCTTTCGGCGTCTTGGTGCTCCTGCCTTGAATACCTGAACAAAGGAAACAAAGAAACAGCCAGTTATAGGTAAATGCATAACTAAGGGACGGGACAGCTCAGTGGTCAGAGCACTCACTTTCCCCCAAGCTAAGGTTAAGCAGCTTTGGGCGTGGTTACCAAGTAAATGGGTGACCGTTTGTGCGCCTTGGCTTCAGCACAGTCCCTCCCAGTTCACCCAGCTGTCAATGGGTACCCGCCCTCTTTAGGGTCAGGGAAGGTAAAGCAGCGAGGGAGAGAAGATGAGTGCCACCCTCAATATGCTGGCCCCTTGGAGAAGCTGAGGTGTCTGACGCCTCGCTCCTCAACGACCACGTAGGTTATGGGAACACCTTTATCTTCACTTATGTAACTTAAGTCAAGTCTCACCTGTTGGCATTACCGAGTTCGGTGTTTTAACCGCCACACCCAATGACACCGACATGCTCCTCCTTCCTTCCTTCTCCATGTGCTCCTCCGGTCTTGGCTGTACTGTGGTGTGGAGTGTGAGGTGTGGAGTGATTTGGTGTGGAGGGGTGTAAGTGTGGAGTGGTGTGGAGCATTGTTGTGTGGAGTGATGTGGTGTGATATGGTGTGGTGTCGTGTTGTGGAGTGATGTGGTATGATGGGGTGTGGTGTAGTGTGGTGTGGGGTGGACTGGGGTGGGTGTGCAATGTGGTATGAAAACATAAAATACAGGAAGAACAGGAACAAGGCAGACACAAAAAGAGAGAGGGATAGACAAAAAATAGGGAAGTCCTATTGTTGCACCATGGTGTGGAATCCATGCCATGATGATTATTTGGGATGGTGTGAATGGGGCTTTTTGTTCTCTTCTTAGTTCGCTATGTGTTTGTGCCCAGTCCCCTTTCCCACTGTCCCCTTGTGAATGGGCTTGAAAGCTTATCACAGTAATCCATTGTCATTGTCATTGTCATTGTCATTCTCTCTCTCTCTCTCTCTCTCTCTCTCTCTCTCTCTCTCTCTCTCTCTCTCTCTCTCTCTCTCTCTCCCTGGTGGTTAGCGTGAAGCGCTCATGATCTGCTGACCCGAGTTCGATTCCCGTTCAATGAGATATTTTCCCTCTAGAATCAACATCAGTGCCGACTCCACACTCCCCAGAAGTCCTTCGGATGAGACTATAAACCGAGGTCTCGTGTGCGAACGCACGCAGAACATATTGCGCACGCGTTAAAACTCGTTCCACTTTTCGGAAGAGTAGGCCATTGTGTGCCGGTGGGAACGGATGACAAAATTTACCAAACTGCATACACACGGGGACTGGATGAAAAAAGCACATGAGTGCTTATTCCATTATCCTCGAAATATAAAAATAAAATCAATCTCTCTCTCTCTCTCTCTCTCTCTCTCTCTCTCTCTCTCTCTCTCTCTCATTCATTCATTCATTCTCAGGTCCTGCAGGTAAAACTCAGCCAAAGGCTACACTCCACCTTTAGCTGCCAGGTCATGTAGTATCTTCTATAGAGTGCTAGTCAGAAAAATAGTTGCTGATTTCACAGAAATGTTTAAAATATTTTTTAATGCACTATGCACGTGTTTTTGGGGGGTTGAGGACATAGAGCAATACCAGGTAGTCACGAAAAAGTTGGAAAAGATCATCAAATGAGGATTGCTTGTGTTCCTACAGCGTTGAACTCCGCGCATGAATATAGCGGTTAGAAAGCTAGCAAACGAAGAAGGACTGAGGGAGGTACAGTGTTTGCTCACCAAAAAAATGGTTGAAATCCAAACCGGCCAAATTTGTAGAACATCACATCAGTTTTGAGTCAGAGTCTAGACTTAAATATAAAAAAGGGTGGTTGTTATTTTCGTGGATTCCTTAGAACGTGCAGTATGAATGCAAGTTATTTTGTCTGCTTTTGGCGCACGTATATTGAAGAAACAATGTCTAAACCAAGAGGTATATAGGAAAACAGAAGGAAAAGTGACAAACATTAACTGTGGTTTGTAGCCAAAGTGTAACCCAAAAAAAAGGGGAGGACAACTGTAAAGCCATTCAACCCTCAAGGGAAAGGGAGAGAACCAAGACGTGACAGCGCCTATCTTACCCATACCAATACCAATACCACTATCATTTCAGTGAACAGAGAAATTCATGAGGCTTACTACCCCGAAAGTCGCATATGCTGGGCCTGACTTGCCAGGCGCTTAACGGCAGCGCCACGCATTTTCGCTCATATGACAGAAGACAGTAGTTGCTGTCTGAGCCTTCGAGAAAAAATGAAGAATGTGGGTCACAAGTCATATAAAAGAACAATAAACAGAAAAGGATTTAGCACAGAAAGCAATAACATTCCACCTGAAAAATTCCACACATGTACGCCCACGCACGCTCTCTCTCTCTCTCTCTCTCTCTCTCTCTCTCTCTCTCTCTCTTGACAACCCTTCCCCCCTATTCTACTCACACACACGCGCGCATGCGAGGCACACACACACACACTCACACACACTCACACACACCCACCACACACACACTCACACAAACACAGACACACACACAAACACACCACACACACACACACTCACACACACACCACACACAAACACAAACACACACACACACACACACTCACACACACCACACACACACAACACACACACACACTCACACACACACCACACACACAAACACACACTCACACACACACCACACACACAAACACACACACACACTCACACACACACACACACTCACACACACACACACTCTCACACACATTTCACACACCACACACACACACACACACTCACTCACACACACAAACACACACACAAAACACACACACACTCACACACACACACTCTCACACACTCACACATACTACACACACACTCACATATACACTCACACTCACACACTCACACACCCTCACACACTCACACACACTCACACACACACACTCACACACACCACACATACACACACACTCACACTCACACACAAACACACACACAATAGGGGAAGGTGGGTAAGGGGGGCACTCATACACACTCTCACACACACACACACCACACACACATTTCACACACACACTCCACACACACACACACACACTCATACACAAATACACACACATACTCACACACACAAACTCACACACACACTCACACACATACACACACACGCACACACACTCACACACACATACTCACACTCACACACACACACATATATACACACACACTTACACACACACTCACTCACACACACACACTCACACACTCACAAACACTCACACACACGCACACACACACTCACACACACACTCACACACACACACTCACACACGCGCGCGCGCGCATGCGAGACACACACACAGTAGGGGGGTAAGGGGGACACTAACACACACACACACACAAACACACTCACACTCACACACACACACACAAACACTCACACCACACACTCACACACACATACTCACACACACAAACACATACACATACTCACACACTCACACACACACACTACACACACTCACACACTCACACACTCACAACTCACACACACACACATCTCTCTCTCTCTCTCTCTCTCTCTCTCTCTCTCTCTCTCTCACATACACACACACACACATACACATATTCCTTCTACTACTCACTGCATGCATAATAGTGCTCCAAACTATTGGAATGCTCACTCTAGACAAACAGAATAAACAAATGAGGTGTGTGTGTGGTGTGTGTGTGTGCGCGTGCCTGTGTGTATGTGTGTGTGTGTGTGTGTGTGTGTGTGTGTGTGTGTGTGTGTGTGTGTGTGTGTGTGTGTGTGTGTGTGTGTGCGCGCGCGTGCGTGTGTGTATGTGTGTGTGAGGGTGGGAGGGTGGGGGGGTCTAGGTAGACAATCATAAAAAAAGACTTTCAGGTTCGGGAAAGACAGACAAATAGAGACAGAGAGAGGGTCAGAGAGAGAGAGAGGGGGGGGGGGGAAGAAAGGGAGAGAAGCAGACAGACAGACAGACAAACATAGGGACAGACAGACAGAGGGACAGACAGACAGAGGGACAGGACAGAGGGACAGAAAGACAGTCAGAGGGAGAGACAGACAGACAGAGGGACAGACAGACAGACAGGCAAAGAGAGATACTGAAAGACAAAGAGGGGCAGAAGGACACAGACAAACGCGCGCAGGGGCACACACACACACACACACACACACACACACCACACACACACACACACACACACAGCGAGGAGAGAAAGAGAGAGGAGAGGAAAGAGAGAAGGGAGAGAGAGAAGGGAGAGAGAGAAAGGAGAGAGAGAGAGGGGAGAGAGAGAGGAGTGAGGGATGAGAGAGAGAGGAGAGAGAGAGAGAGTGAGAAAGAGAGAGAGTGAGAGAAAAGAGAGGAGAGTGAGAGAGAGAGTGAGAGAGAAGAGAGAGACAGTGAGAGAGAAGAGAGTGTGGGAGAAGAGAAGAGAGTGTGGGAGAGAGAAGAGAGAGAGGAGAGAAAGAGAGAGAAGAGAGAGAGAGGAGAGGGCGAGAGAGAGAGAGAGAGAAGAGAGAGAGAGAGAGGAAGAGAAGAGAGAGAGAGAGAGTGAGAGGAGAGAAGAGAGAGAGGAGAGAGTGAGAGAGAAGAGAGAGTGAGAGAGGAAAGGAGAAGGGGAGAGAGAGAGAGAAGAGAGAGTGAGAGGAGAGAGAGAGAGAGGAGAGAGAGAGAGAGAGAGAGAGAGAGAGAGAGAAGAGAGAGAGAGAGGAAGAGAAAGGAGAGAGAGAGAGAGAGTGAGAGGAGAGAGAGAAGAGAGAGGGGAGAGAAGAGAGAGTGAGAGGAGAGAGAGAGAGAGAGAGAGAGAGGAGAGAAGAGAGAGAGTGAGGG
>CM054156.1:56685935-56688435 GCA_028751875.1 Rapana venosa
AAGAAATATAAAAGGAAGGAGAGAACGGAAAGCAGAGAAGCAAGAAAAGAGAGGAAGGAGGAAAAGTAGGATGAGGAAGAAAAAGGAAGAGGAGGGAAGAGGAGGAAGAGAGAAGAAAGGGGAAAGAGGAGGAAGAGTTGATGGAGGAAGAGGAGAGATATGAACAAGGAGGAAGAGGAAGAAGACAGAGAAAGAGGATAAGGAAGAGGAAGAGAAGGAGAAGAGGGAAGGAAGGAGGAAGAGAGGAGAAGGAAAGAATATTAGGAGGAAGATACCGGAAGCAGAGAAGCAAGAACAGAAGCAAGAGGAGAGAGGAAGAAGAGAGAAGATGAAGAGAACGAGGAGGTAAAGGAGGAATGAAGGAAAAGATAAGAAGGAAGATACGGAAGAGAGAAGAAGAAAGAAGAAGGGAGGAGGAAAGAAGAGAAGAGGAGGAGAGAGGAGGAAGAGAAGGTGAGAAAGAGGAGGAAGAGGAAGAGAGAGAAGAGCAAGAGAATGATGAGGAGATGGAAGAGGAGGAAGAGAAGAGGAGGGAGATAAGGAGTGAAGAGGAAGAGTAAGAAGAGGAGAATGGAATGAGGAGGAAGAGAAGTAGAGGGAGATAAGGAGTAAGAGATGAGTAAGAAGAAGAGGACAAGAAGGAAGATAAAGGAAGAGGAAGGGGGTGAGGAGGAGAATAGAGAAAGAGTGAAAGAAAAGGAGGAGGCAAAGAAAGATTGAAAGAAAGAAAGAAAACAAAAAGAAGAAAAGACAACAAAGAAGAGGAAAAGAGAAAGAGGAGCAAGAAGCAAAGAAAAAATAAGAGAAGAGAACGAGAGAGAGAGAGAGAGAGAGAGAGGGAAGGAAAGAAGAAGAAGATGATGAAGAAGAAGAAGAAAAAGAAGACGAAGTACAAGAAGAAGAACAACAACAAGAACAACAACAACAAGAATAACAAGAAAAAGAAGAAGAAGAAGAAGAAGAAGAAGAAGAAGAAGAAGAACAACAACAACAACAACAAAAACAAGAAGAAATGAGAAAAGAAGCAAGTAGGAGAAGAAAACAAGGAGAAGGAAAGAAAGAAGAAGAAAGAATGCACAAACTTGTTTCTGCATGTGCACTTTCCTTGTCATATATTCTTGCGTATCTTTAACAACACAAATTTATATGCTATCCAGTTATAGTTTCTTATTTTTTATTATATCACACACTTAGATCTTTTCCCCAAAAGTTGGGCAAACTTTTACGATGCATGCCTATACGTATACATACCCCTTATCAAGTTAGATAACTTTGTTGCGCACGTGCGCATTTTTCCTATCAAGGGAGGAAACTTTTAATACATGTTAATATTCCTTCCCCTTGCAGTTAAGTTTTGATATTATTTATTGCGTATGTGTGCTATTTTGTAGCATTGTTTAATGTCTGTCTGCCTGTCTGTCTGTCTCTGTATCTCTGTTTCTGTCTGTCTCTGTCTGTCTCTGTCTCACTCTGTGTCTAATACTGTCTGTTTGTCTGTCTCTGTCTCTGCCTCTGTCTCTTTCTCTCTCTCTCTCTCTCTCTCTCTCTCTCTCTCTCTCTCTCTCTCTCTCTCTCTCCTCGCTCTCTCTCTCTCTCTCTCTTTCGTTCGCTCGCTCTGTGAAAATGAACAACACCACTATTGTTGTAGAGTCATTTCGAAATAGACCTAATGTGTCCCTTGTGCAAAAAGTGTAAGAAAGAGAGAGACAGAGACAGAGAGACAGAGATTGTCATTGTTTTTTTCATTTTATTCTTTTATATCGAGGATAATTGAATAAGCACTTAAGTGCTTTTTTACATCCAGTCCCCATGTGTATGCGGTTTTATAAATTATAAATTATAATAAATTATAAATTTTATATAAGAGAGAGAGACAAACAGACAGACAAATAGACAAAAAGACAGACAGTCACACACACACAAACACAAACACACACGCACACATACACACACACACACACACACACACACACACACACACACACACACACACACACACACACACACACACACACACACACACAGAGAAAGGTGGATGAGAGTGAATTAAGAGATGCAATAAATCTTCCGCAGCGCTGCACTGATCACAGATTGAGATCGTACTGAGAGGCTGGCCAACCACATCACATTGAAACGAAGTGAACAGGTGTAAGAGAGAGAGAGAGAGAGAGAGAGAGGGAGATGGAGAGAAGAGGCGGAGGGAGGGAGGAGAGAGAGAGAGGGGGAGGAGAGAGAGAGAGATATATATCTAGAGAGAGAGAAGAGAGAGGGAGGGAGGGAGAGAGAGGAGAGGGGGGGGAGAGAGGGAAGGAGGGAGGGAGAGAGGAGGGAGAGAGAAGAGAGGGAGGGAGGGAGAGAGGGTGGAGAGAGAGAGAGAGAGAGGAGAGGGAGAGAGGGAGATGAGAGGAAAAGGGAGAGAAGAGAGGAGAGGGAGAGGGGAGGAGTGGAGAGAGGGAGAGGAGAGGAGGAGGGGAGGAGAAGAGGGAGGGAGAGAGTAAGG
>CM054156.1:56695935-56700935 GCA_028751875.1 Rapana venosa
GTGGTGTGTGTGTGTGGTGAAGGGGGGGGGAGGGGGAGAGAGGGGGAGGGGGGGAGAGGAGGGTTGTGTGTCTTGTGTGTTGTGTGTTTTGTGTGTAGGTGTGTGGGTGGATGGGTGTGTTTAGGTGTGTGTGGGGGGTGTGGGTGGGTGGGTGTGTGGTGTGTGTGTGTGGGTGTTGTGTGTGTAGGTGTGGGGGGTGGATGAGTGTGTGTGTGTGGGGGGGGGGCGTTGTGTGTGTTGTGTTGTGTGTAGTTGGTGGTGTGTGTGTAGGTGTGTGGGTGATGTGGGTGTGTGTGGGTGTGTGGTGGGGTGTGGTGAGGGGGAGAGAGGGGGAGAGAGGGGAGGGGGGTTGTGTGTGTGTGTGTGTAGGGTGTGGGGGGGGGGGTGTGGGGGGAATGGCGGTGTGTGTAGGTGTGTGTGTGGGTGTGTGTGTAGGGGGGTGTGTGGTTGTGTGTGTGGGGGGGGGGGGGGAGGGGGAGGAGCGGGAGGGAAGAGGGTGGGTGGGTTGTGTGTGTTTGTTTTGTGGTGTGTGTGGGTGTGTGTTTTGTGTAGGTGTGTGTGTGGAGGGGTGTGTGTAGGTGTGTGTGTGGGTGTGTTGGTAGGTGGGTGTTGGTGTGTGGGGGATGAGTGTGTGTTGTGAGGGGGGGGGCGATGTGTGTGTTGTGTTGTGTGTAGGGGGTTGGTGTGTGTGTAGGTGTGGGGTGGATGTGGGTGTGTGTGGGTGTGTGGGTGTGGGTTTTGGTTGGGTGTGTGTGTGTAGATGTGTGTGTGTTGTGTGTGTGTGTGTAGGGTTGTGTGAGTGTTTTGTGGGGAAATGGCGGTGTGAGTGTGTGTGTGTGTTGTGTTGTGTAGGTTTGTGGAGGGAGGGGGGAGAGGGGGGGTTGTGTGTGTGTGTTGTGTGTGGGTGTTTTTGTGGGGGTTTGGGTGTGTGTGTTGGGTGTGGTGTGTGGGTTTGGGTGGGTGATGTGTGTGTGTGGAGGGTTTTGGGTGGGTGGGTATAGGTGTGTGTGGAAGTGTGTGTGTGTGTGGTGGGGGGGGGGGGGTGTTTGTGTGGGTGTGTAGGGGGGATGTGGAAGGGGGGTGGGGGTGTTAGTTGTGCGTGTGTGTGGAAAGAGGGGGGGGGGTTTTTGTGTGTTTGTGTGTGGTGGGTGTGGGGGGTTGTAGGTGGGTGGGTGGAATGGGTGGGTGTGTTGTGTGGGGATGTGGATGTGGGTGGTAGGTGTGTAGATGTGTGCGTGTGTGTTGGGTGTGTGTGTGTGTAGGGGGGGGGGTGTAGGTGTGTGTTTTTTGTGTGTGTTTTGGGGGGTGGGGGGATGTCCGTAGGTGTGGTGAGTGTTGTGTGTAGGTGTGTGTGTATGTGGGGGGGTTGTGGGGTGGATGTTGTTTGGGTGTGTTGTGGAATGTTATGTGTTGGGTGTGGGTGTGTGTGGGGGGGGGGATATGTGGTAGGTGGTATGTTGTGTGTAGGGGTGTGTGTGGGGGGATGTTTTTTGTAGGTGTGTTTTGTAGGTGTGTGGTGTTTGTGTGTGCGTGGTGGCGCCCAAAATTCTCTTTGTAACAAAACTCTTCTGTAATTACTCCCTTTTTTGTGTTTGTTTGTCTTTTTTTTACGTATATATGTATGAAATGTATGTATGTATGTATGATGTATGTATTAAGTATGTATGTATGTATGTATGAAAGTATGTAGGGTATGGATAGATGGATGGTGCATGCATGCTGTATGTATGAAAGGATGGATGGATGGATGGATGTCTTATGAATGTTAGTATGTATGTATGTATGTATGAATGTATGTATGTATGTATGTATGTATGTATGTATAAATGTATGTATGTATATATGTATGTAGTTATGAATGTATGTATGTATTTATGTATGTATGTTTTGTATGTATGTATGTATATATATATAATATATATATATATATATATATATATATAGATATATATATATATATATATATATATATGTATAATGCATGTATGTATGTATGTATGTATGCATTGCATGCATGCATGCAATCATGCATGCATGTATTTATATATGTATGTGTTTGTATGTATGTATGTATGTATATATGTTACGTACCTCCGCTGTAAATACTTCCTTTTTTGTTGGGTGGGTGGGTGGGTTGGTTTGGGGTGGGGGGTTGGGGGTTGCGTGTGTCGATTGGTGTGTTGTTTTTTAGGGTTGGGTTGGGTTGGGTGGGTGGGTAGGTGGGGGGCTTGGTTGGGTTGGGTGGGTGGTAGGTGAGTGGGTGTCGTGTGTGGGTGGCTGGGTGCGTAAGTGAGTTTGGGTGGATGGTTGGGTGGCTGGTGGGTGCGTGGGCGACGTGTGAGGGTGGATGGTTGGTTGGTTGGTTGGTTGAATGATTTATTTTAATTATTTTCTTTTATTTCATTCTTTTATTTTATTCTTTTATATCGAGGATAATGGGATAAGCACTTATGTGCTTTTTCACTTCCAGTCCTCATGTGTATGCGGATTTGCAAATTCTGTTCCCACCGGCACACAATGATTCATTTGTTTAGTTTTCTTATCTCGATGATAATGGAATGAGCACTCGTGTGTTTTGGTTTGTTTTTTAAGGGGGTGTTTGTTTATTTGTTTGTTTTTTTGTTTTTGCATTCAGTTCCCGTGAGCATGCGGTTTTGTCGGCTTTGTCATCTGTTTTTACCCGGCACAGAATGGCCTATTCTTTCAAAAAGCGGAATAGGTTGTTACATGTGCACAAGTTGTTCTGCATGAGTTCTCACTCGGGGCCTCGGTTTATAGTCTCATCCGAGGGACTTTGGGGGAGAGTGGAGTCGGCACTGATGTTAACTCCAGGGAAAATTTTCCCTTGAACGGGATTTGAACCCGGGTCAGCAGATCGCGAATGCAATGCCCAGTTCTCTATTAACTTGGCTATCCCGTCACCCACTGTCCCCCTGTGTGTGTGTGTGTGTGTGTGTGTGTTTGTGTGTGTGTGTGTGTGTGTGTGTGTGTGGGGTTTTGTGTGTGTGTGTGTTTTGTTTGGTGTGTGTGTGTGTGTGTGTGTGTGTGTGTGTGTGTGTTGTGTTTGGTTTTGTGCGCGCGGGGCGCGGTTGTGGGTGGGTGGGTGGGTGTTTATTTTTGTATTATTTACTCTTTTATGTATTCTTTTATTTCGAGGATAATGGAATAAGCACTCATGTGCTTTTTTTTACATTCAGTCCCCGTGTGTATGTAGTTTGTAAATGTTGTTATCTGTTCACACAATGGCCTGCTCTTCCGAATAGCGGATCAGATTTATGTGGCGAAGAGACTGTGGTGTGTGTGTGTGTGTGTGTGTGTGGTGTGTGTGTGTGTGTGTGTTTGTGTGGTGTGTGTGTTGTGTTGTGTGTGTTGTGTGATGGCACAACTACACACATACTACCTAAACTCACACACACACACCACACAACACTACACACAACACAAAATATGCACACAAACAACATACAAACAAACAAACAACACAGACACGCCACCAACACACCAACACACACACCACAGTGCCCCCAACACACACACACACCACACATCGAGAGAGAGAGAGAGAGAGAGAGAGAGAGAGAGAAGAGAGAGAAGAGAGAATAGAAGGAGAGAGAGGAGGAGAGAGAGAGAGAGAGAGGAGAGAGAAGAGAGAGAGAGAGAGAGGAGATGACAACAGAAACAGACGGCAACAACAGACAGGCAACAGGAAAATACAGGCAAGAAACAGGAAGACAGACAGGCAGACAACAAACATACGCAAAGAAGCAACAAACACAGACAGAAACAAACAGACAATAGAAGACAGCAAACAGACAGGCAAAGAAGACAGACGACAGAAGGCAGCAGACAAACAGACAAACAGACAGACAAGATAAAAACGCATTACAGACACACTGTCAAAATGATCCCTAGGAGAAATCGCGTGCGAGGTCAACAGAGACGAGGAATTTGTCCCCTTTCTTTTCCTCTCCCCATTCCCCCATTCCCCCCCCCCCCCTTCATTTACCCCCCCCCCACCCCCCCCCCCCCTCCGTCCCCATTCCTCCTTTCTTCTCCCCCCCCCTCCTCAGCTTGATTGAAAATTCAACATACTGATGAAATTTTGTGTCGTGTGTGGGGTGGGGGGGGGAGGGGGGGGGGGGGGGGGGGGGGGGGTAGTGGTTGTGTGGTATGGGTGTGTGTAGGGTGTGGGGTGGGGAGGGGGGGTGGTGTTGTGTGAGGAGTGTGTTGTTGTGTGTGGTGTGTGTGTAGTGTGTTGTGTGTGTGTGTGTGTGTGTGTGATGTAGAGTGTGTGGTATGTGTGTTGTATGTGTGTCTAGGTGGTGTGTGTGTGTGATGGGGTTTGTGTTTTTGTGTGGAGGTTTTGTGTGTGGTGTGGGAGTGTGTGTGTGTTGGTGTGTGTGGGGTGTTGGTGTGTGTGTGTGTGGGGGTGTGTGTGTTTTTTGTGGGGGTGTGTGTGTGGTTTTTTTTTTTTTTTTTTTTTTTTCCCAAAAACCCCAACTCACAAAAAAACTACACAAAAAACACCCCCACAATACCCAAAAAAACCAAAAACAAAAAATACAAACAACAAACAACCAGACACACACACCAACACACACAACCCCAACCCCAAAACAAGTTGCCCCCCCCCCCCCAAACACCACAAACACCAAAAACCCACACATACAGAGAGAAGAGAGAGAGAGAGGGGGAGAGAGAGAGGAGAAGGGGAAGGGGAAGGAGAGAGGGGAGAGGAGAGAGAGAGAGGGGGGAAAAAGAAGAAGAAAAGAAAAAAGGGGGAAAAACGAAAAACAGAAAGAAAAGACAACGAAACGCGGCAAACATAAGGCAAAGAAAAAAAAAAACAAGACAGGCAGACAGACAAACAAAGGAAAAACAAACAAACATAACAGGCAAAAAAAGAAAAAGAAAACGACAGGAAAAACGGGAAAAGGGCAAAACAGACAAAAAAAACAAAGAAAAAAAAAAAGAATTAACAATCACCCCTTGTAAAAGAT
>CM054156.1:56703435-56710989 GCA_028751875.1 Rapana venosa
AGCATACTACTCCATTCTACAGAGAGAGAAAAATGAAATACTAAAGTGTGAGGCTTTAAGGTGGTTCATTCATTGTATAATATCATTTCTTCTTTATGGTTGAATGCTCAGACAGCAAGTGTTGTTGTCTGTCATATGAGTGAAAATGTTTTGCGCTGCCGTTAAGCACCTGACAATTCAAGGCCTAGCATATTGGACTTAAGCGTGGAAGAGAATTGTTATCTTTTCGGTCTTTCTGGAATTATAAAAAAGGTAGGAAATGTACCAAGAAGGCAGAAAAAAGACAAAGATGGGGCAACAGGAAGAAGAAGAAGAGAGCTCTGAACTCTGAACATTTTAATTCGGATGAGACTATAAACCGAGGCCCCGTGTGCAAACGCACCAAGAACACCTTGCGCATACGTTAAATCCTGTTCCGCTTTTCGTAAGAGTAGGCCATTGTGTGCTGGTGGGAACAGATGACAGAATTTACAAAACCGCATACACACGGGGACTGGATGTAGAAAAGCACATGAGTGCTTATTCCATTATCCTCGATATAAAAGAATAAATAAATATAAATAAATTGTACTTTGGCCTTGGGCCACAATACAAGTGAAAGGGACAAAGGGAGTGGTTACGAATAAACGGGAAAAAAACTTCAATTAATTGTCTAGAAATGCAACATGTTCAAATAAAAAACATACCACTAAGGGCATCATCGTTATCATCATCATCCTCGACACAGTCATGACTAAGAGAGTCGTCACTGTCACTATGGGTGATTACAATCCAGACACGCATCACCGTTATCTTCATCACCTTCAACATCATTGTTTATGCTATAAGTTAACATCCATTACAGTGAAATCTCAGTCGCCTCTCACGTTAGCATCAGTATAGACATCATAATAATGCTACTTTTCAGCATTACTTTCTCTGGATAAAATATCACACACACACACACACCCCACACACACACAACACACACACACACACACACACACACACACACACGAGATGAGAGAGAGAGAGAGGGGAGAGAGAGAGAGAGAGGAGAGAGAGGGGAGGGGAGAGAGAGAGACAGACGGGACAAGACAGACAGAGACAGACAGACAGACAGAGACAGAGAGAATTGGGAAACACAAAGTTTTCCAGAAGCTGGGTGATGCTATTTCTACTCACAGGCATCTGGCCTCCCCAAGAAGGTAATGTCATTTTAAAGGCAGTTTGGGATTTGAAAAAGAAAGCAACCAGTTGGATTCAGTCTTCTTCGCCATTATCCTAGCTGTCAAATGCATCAAGCAGGCTCTCTCATCTTGTCCTTATGCTGTAGTTGGGCGTTTCTCAGCCTAGTACCTTGACAGTCACCCTGAATATGCACTCTGTCTCATTCATCAATTATTGTGTGCTGTGAGACACGTAAATTACACAGTGGATTTGGAAAGTGTGTGTGTATGTGTGGGCGTTTGTGTGTGTGTGTGTGTGTGTGTGTGTGTGTGTGTGTGTGTGGTGTGGTGTGTATGTGTGTGTGTTTTGTGTGTGTGTGTGTTTTGTGTGGTGTGTGTGTGTTGTGTGTGTGTGTGTGTGTGTGTGTGTGTGTGGCGTGTTGTGTTTTGCTGTGTGTGTGTTATGGTGTGTGTGTGTGTCTATGTGTGTGAATTTATTTTATTCTTTTATTTGGCGGATAATGGAATAAGCACTAATGTGTTTTTTTACATCCAGTCCCCGTGTGTATGGGGTTTTGTAAATCATTTTGCCATCTATTCCCACCGGCACACAATGGCCTACTCTTCCGAAAAGCGAAACAGACTTCAACGTGTGTGCAAGATGTTCTGCGTGCGTTCGCACACGAGGCCTCGGTTTAAAGTCTCATCCGAAAGTTTTTTGGTGAGAGTGGAGTGGGCATTTGATGTTAACTCCGGGGGGAAAAACACCCCCTTGAACGGGAAACAAAAACCCTGGGCAGAAAGACCATAAATTTCATCACTCAACCACCGGGCCCCCCCGGGTTGTGTGTGTGTTTTGTGTGTGTGTGGGGGGTTTTGGGGGGGTTTTGGGGGGTGTGTGTGTGTGTGTGTTTGTTGTTGTGGGTTTGTGTGTTTGTGGGGGTTTTTTGTGTGTAGTGTGTTGTATGTTTTGTGGTGGTTTGTGTGGGGTTGTGTGTTTGTGTGTGAAATGTTTGTGTATGTGTTGTGTGTTGTGTATGTGTGTGTGTGTTGTGGTTGTGGTATGTGTTTTGAAAGTTTTGTGTATTTTGTTGTTTTTTGTGTGTGTTGTGTGTGTTTTATTTTGTTTTTTGTTTGTGTGTTTTGGTGCTTTTTTTTTTTTTTGCCTTTTTTTCCTTTTCCTTTTTTCCCCAATATTCTGTTTCTTTCTCTCTTTTCTCGCCTCCTCCCCCTCTCTCTCACCCCTCTCCTCTTCCTTCTTCTCTAAACCCTCATCTCTTTCTCTAAAATCTCTCTCTCCCCTCAATCTCTCTTTTCCCTCCCCCTCCCCCCCTCTCTCTCTCTCCCCCGTTCTCCCCTCTCTCTCTTCTCTCCCCCTCTCTTTTTCCCCACCTCCCCCTCTCCCCTTCCCCTTTTTCCCCTCTCTCTCCCCTTTTCTCTTTTTCTCTCATCTTTCCCCCTCTTTTTTTTCCTTTTCTCTCTCCCCCCTCTTTCTCTCCCTTCCTTTTCCCCTTTTCCCTCTCCCCCTTTTTCTCTCTTCTTTTTTCCTCTCTCCCCTTTTCCTCCCCTCTCTTTCTTTTCCCTCTTCTCTCTCTCACTCTCTCTCTCTCCCCCCCCCCTTTTCCCCCTTTTCTGCTCTCTCCCCCTTTTCTCTCTCTCTCTCCCCTCCCCCATTCTCCTCTCTCCTCTCTCCCCTCGGTCCCCATCTCCCCCTCCTCTCTTCCCCCTTCTCCCCTCTCTCCCCTTTTCTCTTTTTCTTTCTCTTTTTCTCCCCCTTCTTTCTCTCTCTTCTCTCCCCCTTCCCCTTCTCCCTTTCTCTCTCCCCTTCCCCTCTTTTTCCTCTCCCTTTCTCTCTCTCTCTCTTTCTCTCACTCTCCGCTTTTCTCCCCCCTCTCCCCCCCTCTCATCTTCTCTCTCTTTCTCTCCCCTCTCCCCTCTTTTTCCTTTTTTTTCCCCAATTCCCCCAAAATTCCTCTCCTCCTCTCTCTCCTCTCCTCTCTCTCTCCTCTTTTTCTCTGGGTGGGATTTTCCACGCACACACCCTACAAAACCCCAAACGAATCATCTCCTCTTCCATCTCACTGCTCCCGTAACCCCCCCCCGGGGTCGTGGGGGAAACTCCCAGTGACGAACTTTCACCACGGGCCCTATTTTTTGCGGGGGTTGTGTGCAAGTGCCTGGTTGGAGAAGCCTTTTCCCTGTCCATCATAGGTTGTCTGCCCATTTTTTCCCTCTGCCCTCCCTCGCCCTCTCTTCCCCTAAACTTTTCCCCTTTTCATTTGGGGTTTTTGGAAAACCCCATCGATCTAGTCACATATCCGTACCATCTGGGGTTTCCCTTTTCTTGACTGTGGCACGGTTTTGGGTATGCTTTACTTGTTAGTGAGGGTTTTGTAGGCCCTTCGTTTTTGGTAGTTGGTCCCGTATAAAAACCCCAAGGGCCCTTCGAGGAAACTCATCTCTAGACCTGGACCCTTTCCTTTTGAAATTCTGCATTCAATGTAAAGGGATTCGCACGCATACAGATTTTTAAAATGACTAGTGAAAGCAGTAGCTTAACCCTTTGGGTCCCTGAGGGGAGATTTTTTGGGTCTTTCCGATAGTTTTTGAGCTTTGCCTTTGCTGCAAATTGGGTTTGCTCTATTGTTTGGAGAAAAATCTCCACACTTTAAACAAAAACCTTATTTTTTTTAATTAACAAACACACCCATCACAAGTTAAACCCAAAAAACCCCTTTGACATTTTCCCAAATACAATATAAACCCAGCTTTTTTAAAATTAGTCCAAAAAAAAACCCCCAAAAAAACCCCCAAAACCAGCTAAACCTCAAAACAGCATTTTTTTTCCAAAAAATGTTTAAGAAGTTTGCAGAAAAAAAGCAGCAAAAACACAGCAGAAAGCAGCAGCAGCAGCAGGAGCCAAAGTAAGGGGGGGAAAATTTTGGGTTTAAAAAAGTAAAACAACAAACCCACCCAAGTGGGGGGAACAAAAACCCTTCAGGATTTTTTTTTGGTTTTTTTTAACCCAACAAAAGGGGTCTGAATAGAAGTTTATTTTTGGAAAAACGTTTTTAACATAAAAAAAACATTGAAAATTTTTCCCAAAAAATTCAAACAAGTTTGTAAAGGGAAAAAGCTTTTTTCTTGCTCTTTTTCTTGTTTTTGTTGTTTTTTGTTCTTTTTTCTTCTTCTTCTTCTCCTTTAAAAATTTTTCTTTGCAATTCTTCTTCGAATTTCCCTTCTTTTTCGCATTTTTCTTTCGAAAAATTCTTTTTCCCATTTCTTTGGGAAAATTCTTCTTTTTCTTTCGCAATTTTTTTTCGCAATTCTTCTTTCTTCTCAGTTTCTTCTTTTTCTTTGTAATTTTTTCTTTTATTTTTTACAATTTTTTGGGCTTTCCCTTTTTTTTTTCGAAATTTTTGTTCTTCTTGTTTTTGGGTTCCTGTTTTTCTTTTTTTTTCCTTCTTTCTTGTTCTTTTTTTGTTTTTATTCTCTTCTTCGAAATTTCCCCTTTCTTTTTCCCTTTTTTCTTCTTCTTTCTTTTTTTCCCTTCTTCTTCATCGTCGTCTTTCGGGGGTCTTCTTTTTCTTCTTTTTTCCCTCTTCTTCTTCCTTCCCTTGTATTCTTCTTTTTCCGCATTTTCTTTTTTTTTTTTCGCATGCCAATGGGGGGTTTCATTTTGACAACGAGGGGGTTTCCATATGCATACTTTTGGGGTTAAAAAGCTCCCCCCTTTCCAACTAAAAAAACCAAAGTAACTGCATCTAAAATTTTCCAAAAACACACCCCAAAAAAAGTAATTAGCTACAAAAGGGGTTTTTTCCCAAAACTGCATTTAATTGCCTTCTGGGAGTTTTTTTCTCGTGTCCCAAGTTTTTTTTGCAGGGACAACAATGAAAAAGGGGAAACCCTTCTCAAGTTTTTTTCTGATTTTTCAACAGAATTTTTGGTTTGTGAGAGGAGGGGGAGGAGGAGGAAGGAGGGAGGGGGAAAGGGGGAGGAGGAGAAAGAAAAGAAGAAGAAGAAGAAAAAAGGAAGAAGAAGAAAAAAAAAAAAGGAAAAGAAGAAGAAAAGAAGAAGAAGGAAGAAGAAGAAGAAGAAAAAAAAATTTGCGAAGAAAAGGAAAGAAAAATTTGGCACGAAGAAGAAAAAGGAAAAGAAGAAAAATTTTTGGCGTTAGGAAAAAATTCGAAGAATCCGAAAAAATTGCGAAAAAGAAAAAATAAAAAAAAGAAGAAGAAGAAGAAGAAGAAGAAAAAAAGGAAGAAGAAGAAAAAGAAGAAAAAAAAGAAAAAAACAACAAAAAAACCAAAAACCAACAAAAAACAACAAAAACCAAGAGCAAGAACAAAAAACAAGATGGGACTGCCCAAACAAAAGCAATGTTTAATTTTAAGCGCGCGCGCGGCCCGTGCGCGCACAAACAAAAACACACACACACACACACACACACATACAACACACACAAACCCCACCCCCCAAACCCCAAACAAACACACACACCACACAATGACACACACACACCCACACCCCAACACACACACTAAAAACCCAAAAAAACACACAAACACACACCACCACCCACCCACACCAAAAAACCCACTCCCCCCTTTTTGACTCTACCCTCCACCACACCCACACCCTTTTTCCCTCTCTCACTCTCTCTCTCCCCCTCTCTCCCTCTCCCCAAAACGGTCCCTTTAAACCCCTCCCCACTTATCTCCCCCCTTCCCTCTTTTCCAAAAAAATCCCCCCTCCCCCGCTCCTCCCCTCCCTCACCCCCCATCCCCCCCCCCACCCCAAAACCCATTCCCCCCCCCCCACCCCCCAAAAAACCACCACCCAAACCCTCCCCCTCACATAGGTAAACACTACTCGGGCAAATTTAGTGTCTACACGGGAAATGTAATTGCCCGAAAAAATTTAAAACATACAGTTTACCCCCATCCCTCTCCTTCTATCTGTCTGTCTGTTTGGGGCCCCGTCTGCCCTTTCCTGTCTGTTTTCCCTTTGTCTGTCTTTGTCGTTTTGACAGTCTGTCTTTCTCTGTCTGTCGTCTTTGTCGTCTTTCTCTGTCTGTCGTCTGCCCTGTCTTTGTCCTGTCTTCTGCCCCGGGTCTTTGTCAACCCTGTTTGGTTGCTGTCTGTCTGCCCCTGTCTGTCTGTCTGTCCTTTTCTGTCTTCTTCTTCTCCCCTCCCCCTCTCTTCCTCTCTCCCCCCCTCTTTTCCCCTAAATTCTCTCTCTCTCTCTCTCTGTGTTTATCTGCCTATCTCTGTTTTGTCTCTCAGTCTCTCTGTATGTCTGTCTGTTTGTCTCTGTTTGTCTCTCACACTTTCTTTCTCTGCCTATTTCCCTCTGTCTGTCTGTCTGTCTGTCTGTCTGTCCTCTCCGTCTCTCTCTCTCTCTCTCATCCTCTCTCTCTCTCACTCTCTCCTCTCTCTCTCTCTCTCTCTTCTCTCTCTCTCGTTGCTGTTGTTATTGCAGTTTTGTTTTTTCTCAAGTGAGAGGTTTTGGCACATAGGTTTTGTCTGTCTGTCTGCCCTCCTCTCGCTCTCGCTCTCTCCTCCATCTGTCTGCCTGTCTGTCTGTCTCTCTCTCTCTCTGTCTCTATCTCTTCATCTGTCTGTCTGTCTGCCTCTCTCTCTCTCCATCTGTCTGTTTGTCTGTCGCTCCTCTCTCTCTCTACTGTCTATCTGTCCCTGTCTCTCAGTCTCTCTGTCTCTCAGTCTCTCTGTCTATCTGTCTATCTGTCTCTCAGTCTGTCTGTCTGTCTCTCTCTCTCTGTCTGTCTATCTGTCTCTCTCTGTCTCTCTGTTCTCCTCTGTCTCTCTCTGTCTCCCAGTGTCCCTCTCTCTCTCTGTCTCTGTCTCTTTCTCTCTCTCTCTCTCTCTCTCTCTCTTCTCTCTTTCTCTCTCTCTCTCTCTCTCTCTCTCTCGCTCTCTCTCTTCTCTCTCTCTCCTCATCTCTCTCTCTCTCTCTCCCTCTCTCTCTCTCCTCTCTCTGCATTGCTGTTGCTGTTGCTGTTGCTGTCGTTTTGTGTGTTGTTTTTCTCAAGTGAAAGGTTTGGCAGAGAGTTGTCAGAAGTGGAGAAATATTCTTGAAAGAATAAAGGGTGCAAAACAAACGAAAGGTCTGACTAATTGTCTGTCTGTCTGTGTGTCTGTCTGTGTGTCTGTGTGTCTGCCTGTCTGTGTCTGTGTGTCTGTTTTTCTGTCTGTCTGTATCTCTCTATCTCTCTCTCTCTCACTATCTCTCTCACTCACACACACACACTCTCTCTCTCTCTCACTCACACACACTGTCTCTCTCTCTCACTCACACACACTGTCTCTCTCTCTCACTCAACACACTGTCTCTCTGTCCTGTCTCTCTCTCTCTGTCTGTCTCTATTTTCACCTCGCTCCCC
>CM054156.1:56711489-56721489 GCA_028751875.1 Rapana venosa
CTAAAATCAAACCCTCTTTCCCCATTGACAGAAGAGAGAGAGAGAGAGAGAGAGAGAGTGAGAGAGAGAGAGGACAGAGACAGAGACAGAGAGAGAGGGAGAGATAGAGACAGAGACAGAGAGAAACTGATTACAAATTCATTCCATCTTTTCTCCAAATCTGTCCTGACTTTCTCTCCGTTCAACCTCTCCCCTCCCTACCCCCTCCCCTTCCCCTCCTCCTCCTCCTCCTCCTCCTCACCCCCTCACCCCAGGAATGGCAATACTTTGGGACAGAGAGAGCATCCGGATTCTGCCACAGAACTGTCTCCAGGTCTGGCATTGGCCTGGCACCCACAAGTCTGTGTATCAGATTTTTTTTTTCGTTTTCGTTTTTTCGGGGGAAAAATCTGCAAGTGTTGGGAGCCGATAGCCAAGGGGGAAATTGATTGTATCTTGAGTTGGAAGAATTTTTCAGGAGGAGGAGAAGGAGGAGGAGGAGAAGGAGGGGAGAAGGAGGGGGGAGGAGGGGGAGAGAGGAGGAGGGAGGAGGAGGAGGAGGAGGAGGGAAGAAGAAGGGGATTTTAAAAGAGATAGAAAGAGAAGAATAGAAAAGAAAAGAAGGAAAAAGAATAAGAGGAAAGAAAAAAGAAGAAGAATAAGAAGAAAAGGAGAAAGAAAGCAAAGAAAAAAAAGAAGAAGAAAAAAAGAAGAAAATTATGAAGAAGAAAGGAAGAAGATGGAAGAGATTAGAAAGAAGAAGAAGAAGAAGAAGAAGCGAAGAAGAAGAAGAAGAAGAAGAAGAAGATAGAAGAAGAAGAAGAAAAGAGAAGAAGAAGAAGAAAGAAGAAGAAGAAGAAGAAGAAGAAGAAGAAAGAAGAAGAAGAAAGAAAAGAAGAAGAATTGCAAAAAGAATTGTGAAAAAGGAGAATTGCGAAGAATGTGAAGAATTAAGAAGAAGAAGAAGAATTACAAAGAACTGCGAAGAAGAAGAAGAAGAAGAAGAAGAAGAAAGAAGAAGAAGAAGAAAGAAGAAGAGAAGAAGAAGAAGAAGAAGAAGAAGAAGAAAGAAGGAAGAAGAAAATTGCAAAGAAGAAGAGATTTTAAGAAAAAAGAAGAAGATTGCAAAGAAGAATTGCAAAGAAGAAGAAAATTTGCGAAGAAGAAGAACAAAAGAAGAGCAAGAAGAACAAGAACAAGAATGAAGAAAAGAAAGAATTGCAAAGAAGAAGAAGAAGAAGAAGAATTGCGAAGAAGAAGAAGAATTAAAAAGAAAGAAGAATTGCAAAGAAGAAGAAGAAGAATTGTGAAGAAGAAGAAGAATTGCATGAAGAGGAAGAAGAACAACAACAATAATGTTAAGAAGAAGAGGAATTGCGAAGAAGAAGAAGAATTGCAAAGGAGAATTACGAAGAAGGAAGAATTGCGATGAAGAATTGTGAAGAAGAATGGAGAAGAAGAATAAGAAGAAGAATAATGAGAAGAGGAAACTGAGAAGAAGAAGAAGAAGAAGAAGAAGAAGAAGAAGAAGAAGAAGAAGAGAAGAAGAAGAAGAAAGAAGAAGAAGAAAGAAGAGAAGAACTGCGAAGAAGACTGCGAAGAAGAGAAGAAGACTGCGAAGAAGAAGACTGCGAAGAAGAAGACGCGAAGAAGAAGAAGAAAAAAGAAGAAGAAGAAGAAAAGAAGAAGAAGAAGAAGAGAAGAAGAAGAAGAAGAAGAAGAAAGAAAGAAAAAAGAAAGAAAGAAAGAAGAAGAAGAAAACAAGAACAATGCCAGAACAAGAAGAAGAAAGGAAAGAAAGAAGAAAGAAGGAAAGAAGAAGAAAGAAAAGAAGAAGAAGAGAAGAAGAAGAAGAAGAAGAAGAAGAAGAAGAAGAAGAAGAAGAAGAAGAAGAAGAAGAAGAAGAAGAAGAAGAAGAAGAAGAAGCTGACAGCAATGCTGAGTTAAGTGTCAGCCGCCGCACCCAATGACACCAACATGATCCTCCTTCCATCCTTCCTTCTCCATGTGCTGCTCCTTCGGTCTTCGCTGTACTGCCCTGTACTGCTGACTTCATGGATTCTCAGGCTGCCACAGGATTCGGTGATGTTGCCAATGATAGAAGCTGGAGATCTTCCTTTTTCTTCTTTCTTTTGCCCTCAATCTTGCATTGAAAGACAGTTTTCATGAAGTTTCTATCTTGGTTTTCGAAGTAGCGCGTGGCCTGCATGTCTTAGTTTCCTTGTATTTATCAAAGTAAGAAGTTTTCTTGATGTCCCCAAATACGCTTTCATTTGTTCTTTTATCTGTCCGTCTGACTCAGCCTTCTAAAAAACACCCATCTCTGCTGCTTCAATTCTTTGTTCATCATCTTTTACTCTGTGACCAGGATTCACAGCCATATAGCATGTCAGGCCATAGTTAAGCATTCCATTATCTTCGTTTTTAGCTGGTAAGGAATGCTGCAAAATCTGTCCAGATGTTGTTTAGTGGGGTCCATTCTACTTTTAGTTCAGAAACATAGAGAGACAGACAGACAGACAGACAGACAGACAGACACAAAGACACACAGACACACAAACACACAAGCACACAGACACATAGACACACAGACAGACATAGACACACAGGCAGACAGATAGACAGACAGACACAAAGAGAGACACAGACAGACACAGACACAGATACAGACAGAGACAGACACAGAGAGACACAGAACACACAGGCAGACAGGCACACACACACACACACACACACACAACACACACAACACACACACACACACACACACACACACACACACACACACACACACGCACGCACGCACGCACGCACAAAAGAAACACAGACACACACAGCAGACAGACATGCGTTTTGATTTGTCTTTGCAAGATATAAGCGCTATATAAGTTCCATTTCTTTTTCTTCTTCTTCTTCTTCTTCTTCTTCTTCTTCTTCTTATTATTATTATTACTATTATTGTTATTTTTATTGTTATTATTATTATTATTATTATTATCATCATCATCATCATCATCATCATCATCATCATCATCATCATCATCATTATCATTATTATTATCAGTATCATCATTATTATTTTAGCCATGCCTAATCTCGCCTTTACGTCTTTGCTTCATCATTTGCGTTGACTGAGCTGAGATATTCTAAAGTCTTTGACATTTTTTTCTTCAGAGAAGTTTTGTCCATCTTTCTTTCATGCTTTGTCTGGCAGCTCAGCTGGTTCTGGCATCATGTCTTTGTCGGCATTGAGCTTTCAGACTAGTGTCTTCTTCCTGTTACGTCTAACTCTGTGTAAGTAAGAAAGTAAGTCTTCAATGTTAACGTCTTTCCACTTAAAGTGATACCAGACAACCCTAAAATAGGAGACTGAATACGAGAGAGAGAGGGAGAGAGAAGAGAGAGAGGGGGAGAGGGGGGGGGAGGGGGGGGGGAGAGGGGGGGGAGAGGGGGGGAGAGATCTACTTTGTGTGAGTGCATGTGCGTGTGTGTGTGTCCCTGCATGCATGCGTGTGCGTGCTCGTGTGTGTACTGAATAGTAATATCATCATCATCATCATCATCATCATCATCAGTCCCGTGACCTTGGCCGTCGTGGAGGAGACACGAAAGACGATGCCGTGGTAAGCCTCCTCCATCCATCTCGGTCCTCGGCTCTGCGCAGTAGTGCCGAGTCATTCATCCTGGTCCATTCTCTGATGTTGTCCATCCATGACTTGTTCTGTCTTCCCCTCTTTCTGCCACCTTCGAGTGTTCCCTGCAGTACTGTTTTGGGCAGAGTGTTGTGGCGGGTGACGTGGCCGAACCATGTCAGCTTTTTCTTCTTGACGATGGTGAGAAGGGGTTCCTGTGGACCTGCCAGCCGTGTTATTTGGCTCTTGACGAATTCATTGGTCTTTCGTTCTCTCCAGGATATGCCCAGCAGTTTTCTATGCCATTTTGTTTCAAATGACTGGATTCGCTTTGCTGTTTCGGCAGTCAATGAATAGTAATAACCAACACACAAAAAGAGTGATCTTAACATGAACAGATCAAGAACAGAAATTTTAAAAAAAATTGAAATTAAAAAAGAACTACAACAAATGCCCTATAGGACTCAACAATAAACCTTTGGCAATGTCAATTGTTACCTTAAAATTGTTCAAAACCTTCGTGGGAAATTTTCAAAAAATTATTATTTTAATATCCATCTTTATATCCCCCATCATCATTTCATTTTTATTATCAGTATCATCTTATTTTTTTACCCATCCCTATCTCGCCTTTACGTCTTTGCTTCATCTTTGCGTTGATGAGTGAGATATTCAATGTCTTTAAATTTTTTTTTTAGAAATTTTTGTCCATCTTTTTTCATGTCCGTTGGCCTCAGCGGTTCTGGGCTATGTCTTTGTCGGCTTTGAGTTTTCAGACTAGTGTCTTTTTCTGTTACGCCTAACTCTGTGTAAGTCTTCAAGTAAGTCTTCAATGTTAACGTCTTTCCACTTAAAGTGATACCAGACAACCCTAAATGGGAAAGAATGAATACGAAGAGAGAGAGAGAGGGAGAGAGAAAGAGAGAGAGAGGAGAGAGAGAGAGAGAGAGAGAGAGAGGGGGGGAGAGAGAGACAGAGAGAGAGGGGAGGAGAAAGAGAGAGAGAGAGGGGAGAGAGAGAGAGGGAGAAAGAGAGAGAGAGAGAGAGAGAGAGAGAGAGAGAGAGAGAGAGAAGAGAGAGAGAGAGAGAGAGAGAGAGAGAGGGGAAGAGAGAGGGAGAAAGAGAGAGAGAGAGAGAGAGATGAAGAGGAGAGAGAGAGAGAGAGGGGGGGGAGAGAGAACAGAGAGAGAGGGAGGAGAAGAGAGAGAGAGAGAAAGGAGAGAGAGAGAGGGAGAAAGAGGAGAGAGAGAGAGAGAGAAGAGGAGAGAGAGAGAGGGAGGGAGAGAGAGAGAGGGAGAAAGAGAGAGAGAGAGAGAGGGAGAGAGAGAGAGGGAGAAAGAGAGAGAGAGAGAGCGGAGAGAGAGGAAGGAGAGAGGAGGGAGAAAGAGAGGAGAGAGAGAGAGAGAGGAGGAGAGATAGAGAGGCGGAGGAGAGAGAGAGAGGAGAGAGAGGAGAGAGAGGAGAGAGGGAGAGAGAGAGAGGGAGAAAGAGAGAGAGGAGGAGAGGGAGAGAGAGAGAGAGAGGGAGGGTAGAGAGGGAGAGAGAACTCGAACTCGAACTCGAATATTTTAATGAGGTAATTGATAAGCCAGAGGCTTCTTTACACCAGGCCCTCATGGGGAAAAAAGTGAGAGAGATGAGATAGAGAGAGAGAGAGAGAGAGGGGGAAGGGGGGGGGGGAGAGATTACTTGTGTGATGCATGTGCGTGTGTCTGTGTGTCCCTGCATGCATGCGTGTGTGTGTACTGAATAGTAAATAACCAACACACAAAAAAGAGTGATCTTAACTTGAACAGATCAAGAACAGAATTTTTTTTTTTAATATTGAAATTAAAAAAGAACTACAACAAATGCCCTATAGGACTTAACAATAAACCTTTGGCAATGTCAATTGTTAACTTAACATTGTTCAAAACTTCTTCAATGGAATTCTCAGAAAAGGCAGGGAGATGAGGTTTGAACTTCTCACATTCAAGTATGACATGGGTACTTGAAATAATATTCACCACATAAGCATATTTTAACATCCTTGCTGAATTTTGTCATGAATGTGCAATACTCTCTTTATGCTGGTGATGTTATCAGCTAGTAGTGCTGTATCGTCAGCGAAGCGAGGATTTGTTATGTATATCTAAACGTACCACACTTGAGTGCAAAAGCTGTGTGAGTTACTGATGTAAGCAAAGCGCCAAACTAATTTACAAAACCGCATACACACGGGGACTGATGTAAAAAAGCACACGAGTGCTTATTCCATTATCCTCGGTATAAAAGAAGAAAGAAATAAATAAATAAAATAAAATAAAAAATATTGTCATGCCTTCATAAAATGTAAGGTTCAGATTGTTTTCATCCAAAACAAGTTCTCAGCGTTAAAAAAAAATCATGTACTTTCCTTTTTTTTTTTTTAAAGGGAGACAATCATCTGAAGACGGAATGTGGTTCCCTTTTTGGCAAGACATACAAACTTCTCCTCCAGGGAATCTTATTATTTTGTTCCTCTGCTAGAAAGAGAGAGAGAGAGAGAGAGAGAGAGAGAGAGAGAGAGAGAGAGAGAGAGAGAGTCAGAGAGAGAGTCAGAGAGAGAGAGAGAGAGTCAGAGAGGGAGAGAGAGAGAGACAATGACAATGACAATGACAAATTCTTTTATTTCGAGGATAAGAATAAGCACACATGTGCTTTTTTACATCCAGTCCCCGCCCGTTAGGGATACATCTTAATAATAATAACCAATACTTATACAGTTCGCAATAAAAACAAGGGGAAATAACCCTTTTCAAAACAGCTCCCCCCAACAACCCTCCCCCCCCTCCCAAAGCAAGCAATTAAAAGAAAATCCTAAGAATACCCACCCCTACCCCCACCCCCCAAAAACCCTAACCAAAAACAAACAAACAAACAAAGAGAAGGAAAAACCAAACCCAACAAAAGAGATAAAAAAGAGAAAAACAAAAAACAACAACAACAAAAAAAAAGAGCTAAAACAAAGCCAAAAAAATAAACAACCAAATTTAAATAAGTCAAAAAGTAAACATTAAAATTGTCAATGGTACCATACTTGTTACACATAATTATAAGTATGAAAATAGGGCACTCTTTAAAATTAAGTACGAGGCAAGCCCAATAAAGTTTTGAAAATATAAAAAATGAATCCTCATCAGGTTTTCTTGACATAAGCAGACGATAAAAGGTGAGAGGAAGAGACAACGAGAGGTGTGTGTGTGTATTTCAGAATAAATCCAATTTATAAATCCAAACAGTAGCTCCCTTTCAACACCTTTTTAGATATACTCGTTTAAAATTTTTGTCGGGAAATGAAATAAATTTAATACCCTACCCAACAATAAAAACAAGAAAAAACCAAGAAAAAAATTAAAAATATACAGTCTTTAGGGAAGAATATGGGTGGGTGAGGAGTGAGTATGGTGTGTGGTGTTGTGGTGTGTGTTGGTGTGTTTGGCGTGGTTTTGGTGTTGTGTGTGTGTGTGTGTGTGGTTTTTTGGGGTGTGTGTGGGGGGGGGGGTGGGGGGGGGGGGGTTTTTTCGGGATAAACTAAATATGTATATCACATAGCACCGATCAAAAAAACCCTTTTTTTTAAATAGTTCATGCAAAATTGAATGTCATGGAAAAAAAATAAGTCAAAACCCTAACTTCTAATAAAGAGGGGGAAAAAGCCAATAAAGTCAAAAAAGAACATCTCACTTGTAGAATGAAACAAATTCTTTTTTTCCGGATAATGAATAAGATTCATGTTCTTTTTTAATCCCTCCCCCCCCTGGGGTACATTTTAAAAAACACTCGTACTCTACTTTAAGCAGAAGAAGAAAAGGGAAAAAAAAATTTTTTTTAAAAGGGAAAGAGAGAAAAGAAAAAAAAAACAAACAAACAAACAACCCAGACACAAAAAACAAACAACCCAAACCCCCCCCCCCCCCCCCCCCCCCCAAAAAAAAAAAAAAAAAAAAAAACAAAACAAAAACCAAAACAAAAAAAAACAAAAACAAACAAAAAAAAAAAAGAAAAAAAAAAAAAAAAAAAAAAAAACAAACCAACCAAAAAAACAACAACAAAAAAAGCAGACAAAAAAAAACCCTTCCAAATAAACAACAAAAAACAAGAAAAAAAAAACATCAAACAAAAAATGGAAAAAAAAATAACCAAAAAACAAAAAAAATAAACAAACAAACAAAAACAACAATAAAAAAAAAAAAAAAAAACAGCACCGTTCCCCCTTCACACAACACACACACCCCACCAACACACACACACACACACCACACACACACACACCAACACACACATACACCAAAAAAAAAACTAACAGCGAAAATTTCCCAAAAAATTACCCCAAAAAAGAAGGAGGAGGGAGAGAAAAGGAGAGAGAGAGAGGAGAGAAAAGGGGGAGAAGGAGAAGAGAGAAAAGAGAAGAAAGGAAAAGAGAGAAAGAGAGAGCGAGAGAAAGGAAAGAGAAAAAGGGGAGAAAAGAGAGAAGAGAGGAAGAGAGAGGAAGAGAGAGAGAGAGAGAGAAAAAAAAAAGAAAAGAGCGAGGAGAGATAGAGAGAGAGAAAGAGAGACAGACAGACAAAAGACGACAGACAGACAGACACACAGAGACACAACACACAGACAATAGAATAAGACACACAGACACCAGGGCCATGACACACAACACACAGGCAGAAGATAGACAAACAGACACAAAAAAGGGGACATAGACGACCGAAAAGACACACACACCACAACCCCACACACACAACACACCACAAACAACAAGAGACGGCAGACACCACGACAACACAGACAACAGACAGAAAGACGGAAGAGTGAGAATGGTGTACAGGGGGGGGAAAGGGGAGGTAGGGTAGGGGAGGGTGGTAGGGATTAGCAGTTCAAATCAGCGTCGTAATATGGCCAGTGGGGGAAAAGTTCTCTCACACAAATACAATCACATACCGCGAGCGCGCGCGCAACACATGCACGCAACACACAGAGTGTCACACGCCGCACACACACCACTCACGCGCATGCTGCATAACACACGCAGCACGTACGCGCGCGCCAACACCCCTTCCCCTCACACACCACGTTCTGTGTTTTCTGTCTGGTGTGTGTGTGTGTTGTTGGGGGGGGGGGATGGGGGTGGGGTGTGGGTGTGTATGTGTTGTGTGTGTGTGGGGTTTTGGGTGTGGGGGGGTGGGGGGGGATGTTTTGTGTGCATGTGTGTGTGTATGTGTGTATGTGTGTGGGTGGGTGTTGTTGGGTGGGTATGTGTGTGTGGGTGTGTGTATGTGTGTGTGGGTGTGTATGTTCATATGTGTTTTGTGTGGGGGGGGGGGGGGGGTGGTGGGGTCTGTGTGTATGTGTGTGGTTTTGTGTGTGTGTGTGTGTGTGTGGCTGTGTAGGTGTGTGTGGGTGTGTGGGGTGTGTGTGGGTGTGTGTATGTGTGGGTGTGTGTATGTGTGTGTGGACTGTGTAGGTGGTTGTGTTGTGTGGTGGTGTGTATGTGTGTGTGTGGCTGTGTAGGTGTGTGTGGTGCGTGTGTGTGTGTGTATGTGTAGTGTGTGTGTGTGGGGAGGGGGTGTATGTGTGTGTGCGGGTGTGTTGTGTGGGTGTGTGTATGTGTGTGTGACTGTGTAGGTGTGTGTGTGGTGTGTGTGGTGTGTATGGGTGTGTGGTGTGTGGGGGGGGGGGGGGGTGTTTGTGTGGGTGGGTGTGTATGTGTGTGTATGTGTGTGTGTATGTGAGTGTGTGTGTATGTGTGTTTTTGTGTGTGTGTGTGGTGTTCAATTTTACGTCTGTTCTCTTAAAGTGATTATTGGACGGGTATTAGACGTGTGGTGGTTTGTGTGTGTGTGTTTTGTGTGTGTGTGTGTGTGTGTGTGTGTGTGTGTGTGTGTGTGTGTGTGTGTGTGTGTGTGTGTGTGAAATGTGTGGTGTGTGTGTGTGTGAAGGGGTGTGGTGGTGTGTGTGTGTGGTTTGTGTGTGTATGTGAGTGTGTGTATGTGAAGTGTGTGGTGTGTGTGTATGGTTTTTGTGTGGGTGGTGTTGTGTGTATGTGAGTGTGTGTATGTGTGTGTGTGTGTGTGTGTGTGTTTCATTTTACGTCTGTTCTCTTAAAGTGTATTGGACTATATTAGACGTGTGTGTGTGTGTGTGTGTGTGTGTTGTGTGTGTGTGTGTGTTGTGTGTGTGTTTTGTGTGTGTGTGTGTGTGTGTGAGTGTGTTTGTGTGTGTGTGTGTGTGTGTGTAGGTGTGTGTGTGGGGGTGTGATGTGTGGGGTGTGTGTGTGGCTGTGTAGGTGTGTGTGTGTGGGTGATGGTGTGTATGTGGTGTGTATGTGTGTGTGTGTGTATGTGTGTGTGTATGTGTGTGTATGTGTGTTGATG
>CM054156.1:56726489-56746489 GCA_028751875.1 Rapana venosa
TAAAAGTCTACTACCTACCTCCGTCTCCACACACCTCATCCCCATCCCTCCCCCCCCCCCCCCCCCCGAAATCCTCCCCCACCCCACCCCCACCCCAACGCACCCCAACACAACACACTCACATCGAAAGTTCTTTCTATCCTTCACTCGCTTGGCACCAGAAAAGTTTTGCTCGAAGAAGTCTGAAGATGAGACCTCTAAGAAGACAGCCATGCGAATGGGAGAAGGTTTTGTTGTTACGGATGCACACCGGTATTAAAAAAAATCACTCTTTTCCTTCTGTTTTTCTATGTGACTCTTATATTCATTCCGCACGTACTAAGGCATCCACAGAAATAAAAACCCACTTTTTTGTGAAAAACTAGCTAGCCTCTGACTCAAAACTCGTGTAATTTTGTACAAATTTGGTAGGTTTGAAAAGTTTAAATTTTTCAGCAAACACTGTATACCCCCTCAGTCCTTTTGTTGTCTGCTAGCTTCCTTACCGCAATATGCATGCGCGGAGTCAACGCTGTAGGAATACAGGCAATCCTCATGTGATGATTATTTCCAACTTTCTCGTGACTACCTGGTATTGCTCTATGTCCTCAATCCCAAAAAACAAGTGCATAGTTCATTTTTTCATGCTTAAAATATATCTGTGAAAATCACCAACGACGGGATAGCCTGGTGGTTAGAGTGATGCGCTTTGCATGACTCAATTTTTGTTTTATTCGCGTAAAGGTAAAGGAGGTAAAGGAGTCTCATAACCTATAAGGTCGTAGGGGAGCGAGGCGTCAGAGACCTCACTTCTCTAGGAGCCAGCATATTGAGGGCGGCGCCCATCTCCTCTCCCTCGCTGCTTTACCTTCCCTGACCCTAAAGAGGGCAGGTACCCATTTACAGCTGGGTGAACTGGGGGAACTGTACTGAAGCCAAGGCGCGCAAACGGTCACCCATCCAACTGGTAACCACGCTCGACGCTGCTTAACTTGGCTGGGGGAAAGCGAGTGCTCTGACCACTGAGCTATCCCGTCCCCATATTCGCGTAAAACTTTCATTAATTAAACGTGTCCGCTGTTGGGATGCCTGGAGCCTGTTATTATAAATAGCATCCCCCACCACCCCACCTGGAAATTCTGCGCTAGGAATTCCCTCTTTTCTATCCCTCTCTTTGTTTCTGTCTTGTTCCTGTTCTTTCTGTCATCTCCTCCTTCTTGTCTAATTTTCTGCCTTCTTTTTTTTTCATTTTCATTTTTAACACGACATATTTCTCTGCGTGACATTCGGGCTGCTCTCTCCCCGGGGAGAGCGCGTCGCCACAAGAGCAGCGCCACCTATTTAAAAACAATTTTTTGGTCCATTTTCCTGTCTTTTTTTCCGCAGAAAGACTTAAAAGGTAACAATTCTCTCCAACGCTTAAGTCGGATGCGCTGGGCCTGACTTGTCAGGGGCTTAACGGCAGCGCAACAGATTTTTGCTCCTATGACAGATAACGGTAGTTGCTGTCTGAGTGTTCGACGAAGAAGAAGTTGAAAGTTGAAGATAAATAATTATTGATCGAACAGCAAGACATTGAACCCCACATGAGTTAACTTTTCTTGTGTGTGTGTGTGTGTGTGTGTGTGTGTGTGTGTGTGTGTGTGTGTGTGTGTGTGTGTGTGTGTGTGTGTGTTTTGTGTGGTGTGTGTGTGTGTGTTGTTGTCTGTGTGTGTGTCTGTGTGTGTGTCTGTGTTTTTGTGTTTTTATTTTTTATATTTATTTTATTCTTTTATATCGAGGATAATGGCAAAAGGACTTATATGTGCTTTTTTACATCCAGTCCCCGTGTGTATGCAGTTTTGCAAATTTTGCAATCTGTTCCCACCGGCACACAATGGCCTACTCTTACAAAAAGCGGAACAGGATTTAACGTGTGCGCAAGATGTTCTGCGTGAGTTCGCACACGGGACCTCGGTTTATAGCCTCATCCGAAGGACTTTTGGGGGAGAGTGGAGTCTGCACTGATGTTAACTCCAGAGGAAAATATCCCCCTTGAACGGGAATCGAACCCGGGTCGTCAGATTTCGGGCGTAATGTTCTAACCACTAGGCTATCCCGTCCAGTGTGTGTGTGGTGTGTGTGTGTGTGTTTTGGGTGTGTGCGTGTGTGTTTTGTGTGTGTGTGTGTGCGTGCGTGCCTCTGTGTGTGTGCGTGTGTGCGTGCGTGCGTGCGTGCGTGCGTGCGTGCGGCGTGCGTGCGTGCGTGCGTGCGTGCGTGCGTGCGTGCGTGCGTGCGTGTGTCTTCAATTTTACGTCTGTTCACTTAAAGTGATATTAGACGAGTGTGGCCGTGATAGTCTAGTGGTTAGGACCTCGCGTTGTGTGCGTGCGTGCGTGTGTGTATGTGTGTGCGTGCGTGCGTGCGTGTGTGTGAGTGTGTGTGTGTAAACATGATTAAAAAACATACAGAACCACTTTACCTTCCTCACTACCGTCACTCATCCCCTAGTCTACCAGATCGTTTGGGCACCACTGAAGATTTTGAAACCAGATTCCTCCACTCCACGCAGTTTACAGCTTTCTGTAGCATGTCGTTCCACTCAAGGCCAGTCAATCCACTCTCTGATGTTGTCTTCCCATCGTTTTCTCTGCCTGCTTCTTCTTCGTCTCCCTCCTTGTACTGTTCCCTGTAGTAGGACAGTCTTTGGCCAGTCCGTTTTCTTGGACGTGCCTAAACCATTTTTATTTTGTGCTTTTTCTTCACTTAAGTCGGGGCCCTTTTTGCATATTACTGACGAACTGACAAAGTTTACAAGAGAGAGAAAAAGGAGGTAGACAAAAGAAGAAAAAGAAGAAGATTAATAGAAGATTAAAATTTGGTAGGGGGATGGGTATGGAGAGACAAAACAACAAAAACCCAACAACAAACACAATAATAAAAAAAAAATAAAAAAAAAAAAAAAAAATAAAATTTAAAAAAAGAAAAAAATAAAAAACACACACCACATTCACCCCCCCTCCCCCACCCCACCCCCCTCCACCACCACCCCACCCCCCCCCCCCACACCCACAAAAACCCCCCCCCCCCCCCCCCCCACAACCCCCAAACCCACCCCCCACCCCCCCCCAACACCCCCCTTTCCCCCCCCCCCCCCCACTACCCCCCCAAAAACCCCCCCACCCCCCCCCCCTCCCCCTCCCCCCCCCCAAAACCCCCCCCCCCTCCCACCCCCCCTCCCCCCCCCCCCCCCCCCCCCCCCCCCCCCCCCCCCCCCCACCCCTTTTTTCCCCCCCCCCCCCCCCCCCTAACCCCCCCCCCCACCCCCCCCCAACCCTCCCAAACACCACCATCACCCCACCCCCACCCCACCATCACCACCACCATCACCACCCCACCACCCCCACCACCACCACCCCACCACCCCACTTCAAATCCTTTTTAACAGTTTTTTGGCACCAAGTTTTTCTTTTTTTTTTAAAAGAAAAAGGAGAAAGTCGCACGGGAAGGAGAAATTGGTGTTAGATAAGAACCTTGAGCTCGGCATTAGAAATTAGTTCCCGTGTTTTTGAAACGCAACGAAGTTTCCAACACGGGGAAAAGGGAAAAAATTTGGAATGATCGGTTTTCAGTGTAGATTTCTTTGGGGGAGATTTGGCAGAAATGGGTGGAAGTGGGTCTTTATTTTTATTTATTTTTTAAAAAAATTCTTTTTTATCGAGGATAATGAATAAGCATGGAGGCACCGTGTTCCGAGTGGTTTAGGCGGTCAACTCGGATCCAGGGCCCCGCGGGTTCGATCCCCGCTCGGCCGGTGTGTGTCCTTGGGAAAGACACTTTACTCCTATTTTCCTCACTCCACCCAGGTGTACAAGTGGGTACCAGCTCTGCTGGGGAAGTATCTGGCGACAGACTAGCGTCCTGTCACAGGGGTGGTGAAAAACCATCAGTTCGCTTAACGCTACAGAAACCGGGATAAGCTCCGGCTCTATGGGCCTTCTGGCTCGAAAGAACATACTTTTTTTTAATAGAATAAGCAAATATGTGCTTTTTTACACCCTGTCCCCGTGTGTATGCGGTTTTGTAAATTTGTCATCGGTTCCCACCGGCACACAATGGCCTACTCTTAGGAAAAGCAGAATAGGATTTAACGTGTGCGCAAGATGTTCTGCGTGCGTTCGCACACGGGGCCTCGGTTTATAGTCTCATCCGAAGGACGAGACTGGTTAAGGGTGGTGGTGGGTGGTTGTGGTGGTGGTAGGGTGGTGATGGTGGTAGGGGTGGTGGTGTGGTGATGGTGGTGGTTAAGTGGGGTGGTGAAGTGGTGAGGTGGTGGGGGTAGTGGTAGTATGGGGGTAGTGTCCTTTGAAACGCAACGAAGTTTCGACACACGGTGAAAGGAAAACTTAGGAATCGATCGGTTTACAGTGTAGACCCCCTTTCATCATTTGGTGTTAGATTTGGCTAGAAAGTTTTGGGTGAAAGTGGGGGTTAAGGGTGGTGGTGGGTGGTTGGGGTGGTGGTGGGTGGTGTGTGGTGGTGGTGGAGGGGGTGTGTGGTGGGGTGGTGGGGGGGGAGGGTGTGTGGTGGGGTGGTGGTGTTGGTAAGGGGGGGTTGTGGTGGGGGTTTTGAAGTGGTTTTGGTGGTGGTGGTGGTGGGGGGGTAGGGGGGGAAAAATCTATCTATCTATCTATCTATCTTATCTATCTATCTATCTATCTATCTATCTATCAAACTATCTATCATCCACCCATCCATCTATCCATTCTATCCATCTCTCTCTCTCTTTCTATCTATCTATCTATCTTCAATCCATCTATCTATCTATCTATCCATCTATCTATCTATCTATCTATCTATCCATCTATCTATCTATCTATCTATTTTTCGATCTATCTATCCATCCATCTATCTATCTATCTATCTATCCATATATCCCTCTATCCATCTATCTATCTATCTATCCATCCATCTATCTATATCTATCTATCCATCCATCTACCTATCCATCCATCCATCCATCAATCCATCTATTTATCCATCTATCTATCTATCCTGTGAGCTATCTGGCTTGCAACCTGTCGAGGCCACTGACAAATTATGCAATACACGCACAATCCATATGAGAGAGAGAGACAGACAGAGTCAGACAGACATACACAGAGAGCGAGACACAGAGAGAGAGAGAGAGAGAGAGAGAGAGAGAGAGAGAGAGACAGAGACAGAGACAGAGACAGAGACACAGAGAGAGAATAAAGTAAAACGAATGACAACGAGGAAGGAATAACAATGATATTTTTAAAAAGAAAATACCATATGAAAAGCAATCTGTCTCTTCTTTTAGCTGGCCTTCAATCATAGTTAATCCTTCTTATGACAAGGAGATTTCTACATCCATACATTCGGATGATGAAATGTTGCAGGGTTATATTCATTTTTTTAAATTATTTTTTTATCTTTCTATTTTTGTTTATGCCTTGTTGAGAATCCATCATCTTTTCTTATTCATGGAAGAAAGGATTTTGTAGGGTTAGGTGATAAAATATCGAAAGATTTCATTTTGATTTATTTTATTTTTTTAGGAAAAGAGGATAGGGAAATAAATACATGATTATGCAGACAGGAAAACTAGAAAAAAAGAATAATGGGTGGCGCTGCTCTTGTGGCGACGATGCTCTCTACCCAGGAAGAGCTGCCGAATTTCTAGCAGAGAAATCTGTCGTGGCTTAAAGTGGTTTACAAATTAAAAAAAATAGAAATGTGACATGAAGGATTAAGGGTTCTCTCCCTTCTGTTCTTCTCCTCCTCTTCCTCCTGGAGAGAGAGAGAGAGAGAGAGAGAGAGAGAGAGGAGAGAGAGAGAGACAGACAGACAGACAGACAGACAGACAGACAGGAGCGGGAGAGAGGGAGGGAGAGAGGGTGAGAAAGAGAGACAGAGACAGACAGACAGAGAGAAAAGGAGAGATAGACAGACAGAGACAGAGAGAGGGGGGGAGAGAGAGGGGGGGGGGAGAAACAAACAGAAAGAGAAAAAAGGGAGGGGGGGAGGGGTGGGAAAGAGAGAGAGGAAAGGAGAAAAGGAAAAGGGGAGAGAGGGAGAAAAGAAATAAAACCCGGGAAAGGGGAAGAAAAAAGGGAACTTAAAAAAGGGGGGGAAAAGGGTTTGGGGGGGTTTTTTAAAGGGAGATAAATTTAAGGGAAAGGAAAGGGGGGTTTAAAATAAAAATTTTTTTTTTCTTAAAAAATCCATGTGTTTTTTCATTCCCCCCCTTTTTTTTATCATTAAAAAGAAAAAAAAGGGACAATTCAAAAAAAAAAAAAAAAGAAAAAAGAAAAAACCGAATCCCCCCGGGACCAAAAAAAGGGGCCGGGGGCAAGAGCCTTCGGGAAACGCGAAGTTTTGCGTTTTTTCTCAGTTTTACCCAAAAAAAAAAAACCCAAAAAAAAATAACCCCGTTTTTTCCCTGGCCCCGAAAAGGGGTTTTTAGAAAAGAAGAAGGGCCCCCCCCACCACCCCCCCCAAAGAGGAAGGAAAAGAAAGAAAAAAACAAAAAAAGCGAAAAAATGAAAAGGAAAAAAAAAAGAAAAAAAAAAACAAAAAAGCCCAAAGAAAAAGCAAAAGACAAAAAGGGAGTAGGGTAGGGGAGTAAAAAGGTTGAAAAAGAAGGAATTTTTTTTTTTTTTTTTTTGGGGGGGGGGGAGGGGGGGTTTGGGTTAGGTTTTTTTTTTGGAAGGCCCGATAATGCCCAATTTTTTAAATTTTTTGGATAAAAACCTTTTTTTATTTTTTGGGTTTTTGGGGTTTTTTAAAAAGGGGGGGGGGGGGGGTTTCCCCAAAAAAACCGCTTTTCCCCCCCCAAGAAAAAAAAAAAAAAAGGGAGATAAAAAGGAAAAGCTGTTTAAAAGCCTAAGGCTTACTCCCCCTTTTTTAAAAAAAGGGACACCCCAAGGGAAAATTTTTAACAAGCCAAAATTTGCAAAACCCCAAACCCTTTTTAACCACGGGGAAAATTTAAATTTAAATTTTTGGCGGAAAGGGGAAAAGAGAAATAAAAAAAGGGAAACATTTGAAAAATTTTTGCCCCAAAAAGTTTAAAAAAAAAAAAAGGGGGGCCCCAAAAAAATTGGGGACTTTTAAATCGTGGAAAAACCCCAAAAAAGTTTTTGAAAAATTTTTTTTTTTGGGGGGGTTTTTTTTTGTTTGTTTTTTTTTGGGGTTTTAACCGGAAATGAGGTTTTTGCGGGGTTGGTGTTTTTTGGGGGGGGGGGGGGTTTTTTCCCCTTTTCCTAAACCGATTTTTTTCAAAGTTAAAAAATTATTTTAAATTAAATTAAATGGTTTTAAACACCGGCTTGCAAGAAAACCCAAATTTTGTTTTCAAATTTTTAAAAGAAACCATGGGGTTTGTTTAAAAAGGGGGAAAAAAATTTTAAGGGGGGGTAACCTTTAAAAATTTAAAAAAAGGAAAAAACCCCAAAAAAAAAAAAACAAAAAACAAAAGGAATGGGAGGGGTTTCTGGGTTTCCCATTTTTTGGGTTTTAGGGTGTTTTAAGAATTTTTTAGGAGAAGGCCCAAAAAAATGAAAAAAAACAAAAAACCTTTCAAAAACCCGCTAAATTTAAAAAAGGATTTTGGGGGGGGGGTTTGTTTTCCTTCCCTTTTTGGTTAACCCAAGGATTTTTTTTGATTTATCTTCGTAAAATAAAAAAATTTTCTATTCCCACGCCCGTTGCCAAAAGCCCAATTATTGATCCCCGGGGTGGTTTTTTGGCGGGGGAGGGGGGGGGGGGGATTTGGGGGGGGGGGTTTTGTAAGTTTTTTTGTTTTGATAAATTTTTAGGGGACCAAAAAAATAGGGAAAACACCCCCCACCCAAAAAAAAACGGGAGGTGAAAAATGTGGAGGGGGGTTTTGGGCCCCCCTTTTAAAGAAGTTTTATTTTCCCCCTTTAAAATTTTCCGCCCACAAAAAAAGGCGGGGGGGGAAAGTGGGAAATCCCCCCCTTTTTGTGGCCCCGGGAATTTTGAAAACCCCAAAAAAGGGTCATTATCATTTCCCCAAAACCTCCGGGCTTAATTTCTTTGGGGAAACGGGCTTGCACGGGCCCCCCCCCGTTTTGGTTTTTAAAAAGGAAAGGGGAAATTGGTATAGCATCAATTTTGAAACGATATGTTTTTTGGTTTTTTTTTTTTCAGGATTTAAAAGCTCTTGGGTTTGGTTTATTTTGGGGGTTGACATTTGGGAAAAGGGGAAGTTTCCCATTTAAACCATTGTTTTGCCCCGGCTTTGCCTTTTTTGGGGGGCCCTTGGGGTTGGCCCCTTTGGGTGTCTTAATTTTCCCCCCCCCCCCTTCTCCTTTTCCCTCCTTTTTTTTTCCCCTTTTTTTATTTTAAATTATTTTTCCCTTCTTCCTCTTCTTTCCCCCCCCCTTCCCCTACCTTTTTTTTTCCCCCCTTTTTCCCTGCTCCTCTTATTTTTTTTTTTTTTTTTTGGGGTTTTTTTTTCTTTTTGTTTTTTTTGATTTTGTGGTTTTTTTGTTTGTTCGCTTTGTTTGGGTGATTTTGTTGGTGCTTTTGGGAAAAATTTTTTTCTTTTTCCCCCTTTTTTGGTTTTTTTGGGGGTTTTGGGGGTTGGGGTTTTTTGGGTTTTTTGGGTTGGTGTTTTTCTTTTGGGTTTTTTTTTTTTTTTTTTTTTTTTTTTTTTGGGGTTTTTTTTTTTTTTTTTTTCTTTTTTTTTTTTTCTTGTTTTATTCTTTGATTGTGTGTGTTTTTTTTTTTTGTTTTGGTGTGTGTGTGGTGTGTGGTTTTTGGGGGTTTTTGTGGTGCGTGGTGTGGGGGTTTTGTGGTGTGTGTTGGTGTTGTTGTGGGGGGGGGTGTGTTTTAGGGGTTGGTGGGTTGTTTTGTTTGTTTGGTTGTGTGGGGTTTGTGTGTGGTGGTTTTTTTTGTGTGTGTGTGTTTTTTTTTTTTTTTGGGGTGTATGTGTGTGTGGTGTGTGGTTTTGGGGTGTGTTTGTGTGTTTGTGGGGTTTTGTGTGTGTGTGTGGGGGGGGGGGGGTTGTGTGTTTGTGTTTTTTTGGGTGTTTTTGGGGTTTTTTTTTGGGGCCCCCCCTTTTTTTGTTTTTGGTTTTTTGTTTGTTTTGTTTTTTGGTCTTCTTCTTTCTTTTCTTCTTTTCTTCTTCTTTTTTTTTTAAAAATTTTTTCCCTTTTCTTTTTCGGTCCCTCCCCCCAAAAAAAAAAAAAAAGGGAAAAAAAAAAAAGGGGAAAAAAAAAAAAAAAAAAAAGGGGCCCGGGAAAAAACGGGAAAATTTTTTGGGGGGGGGGGGTGGGGGAAAAAGGAAAAAGGTAAAATAAAAAAAAAAGGGGGTAAAAAAAATGGGGTTGCTTCTCCCGGGTTTTTTGTCCCGGGGAACAATTTTGGTGTTGGCGGATTTAATGGGTTTTTTGTCCCCCCCCCCCTTTCCCCCCCCCCCCCCCCCCCCCCCCCCCCCCCCCCCCCCCCCCCCTTTCCCCCGTTTTGGGGCGGGCCCCTTTTACTGTTTCCCCAAGAAAAAGCGGAAGGGGATGGGGGAAAAAAGGGGGGTTAATAAAAAAAGAAAGAAAAAAAAAAAAAAGGGGGGAAAGGGAGGGAAGAAAAGAAAAGAGGAGGAAGGGAAAAGAAAAAGGGGGTTATAGGGTTATAGGGGGGGGAGGTAAAAAGAGTTTAGAGGGGAAAAAAAACAAAAAGGGTTGGGGGGGGGGGGGGGAAAAGGGGGGTTTGGGGGGGGGGGGATAGCTGAGGGAAGGGGGGGAAAGGAAAAACCCCAAAAAAAAGAACAAAAAGGGGAAAACAGGGAAAGGAGATAAGAGGAGAAAGAGAAAAAGAAATAGAGATGGGAAAGAGAAAAAAAGGGAAAAAAAAGGAGAGAAGAGAGAAAGGGGGGAGAGAAGAAAAAAAGGGAGAAAGAGAGAGAAGGAGAGCGCCCAGGAGAGAAGAAAAGGAGGATGAGAAAAAATTTTTAAAAACCCTAAAAAAAATTTAAAAAAAAAGTTTCAAAACAACAAAATTTTGGGGAAAGAGGTCCTTTGCCCGTAGAGTACGAAGCATACAAAAAAAATAAGAACAAACAAATAATAAAAAACAAAAACAAAAAAAGAAAAAAAACAAAACAAAAAAACAAAAACCAAATACACCAAACACAACAAAACTTTCATAAAAACAAAACATACACTTTAAAAAAACAAATAAGATATCAATTACAAAAACAGATTAAAAATGGTTTTAGCCGTCTTTCAAACGACCTCTAAACAAAAAAACAGAAACAAACATTCACCATACTAAAATAAAACCACAAAAAAAAACAAAAAAACATAAACATATAATAAAAAAAAAAACACCCAAAATATACTTTTTTACTAAAAAAGGACAAAAACCCCAAAAAAATGGTCTCAAATTACGAAACAACCAAAAGGAGGAAAAACAGAAAAAAAAGGAAAAAAACAGACAGCGAGTTTAAAAAAAAAAAACACCAAAAGGAAAACATTTTTTGGACAACGGGCCAAAAATGGTTTTTTTTCCCAAAAAGGGTTTTTGATTTTTTTGGGCAAAAGGCCCAAATTTCAGGGTCCTAAAAATCCAAAAATTTCTCAAAAAAACCCGCGAACGCCGAAAAGGGTCCGTTTATGGGGGGTTTATGCACCGGCCCCGGGTTGCGCCTGAAAAAAAGGGGGGAATGTTTGTGAATTTTTTCGGGGAATTTTTGTCTTCATTCCACTTCTATCCCACTTCCGGAAGTAGGGGTTTTGGGGCCGCATTAAAAAAATTTTTGCCCTTTTTCCGAAACGCGTGCCCCCTGCGTTTTGGGGGTTCTTGGAAAGGGAAAAACCTACTTTTTGTGTTTTTTTTATTGAACGGTTTGGGTGGTTGAAAAAGGATTTTTTCAAAATTTTTTTTTTGGGGAAAAAGGTGCGGTTTTGTTTTGGGGTTTGGTTTCCCAAAAACCTCTTTTTTTTTGGGGGTTTGAAGGTTTTGGAAAAAATTTTTTTTTTGGGTTGAAATGAAAATTTTTTTCTTTTGTTTTAAATTAAAAATTTTTCCTTTTTTTAAAATTGTTTTGTGATGTTTTGTTGAAAAATTTGTTGTTTCTTTGGGGCGGGTTTTTTTGGTTTGGGGTACCCTTTTTGTTTAAAAAAGCCCGGGTGGGGAGTTGTTGGGTTTTGGGTATCCTTTGGGCCCAAAAATTTTTCCCCCCCCCTTAGATAAGTGGGGGGCCGGCCTGTTTTTGGGTGGGAAAAAATCCCTTTTAACAAAATTTTCGCGCAGAAAAGAAAAGGAACGGAAAAGGTCCCGGGAAAAAAATTTTAAAAAACCCCATGTTTTGGGTTAAAAAATTTTGGGACCCCCCAAAAGAAAAAAAAGGGGTGGGGCCGGGGCGCCTTTTCCCCGGGGAGGCCCGTTTCACGCAGAGAAATCTCGTGCTTAAAGTGGTTAAATAAATTTAAAAAATAAAAAAAAATTTAGCCTTATTGTGGGTTTTTTAAAGGGAGCATGTTTTTTTGTATATAAACATAAATGTTTCAAGCCAAAAGGGGCAAGGCTTCTTTGGATCTGTAAAGTTATAACATTATTAAAAGGGGCAAGTTTTGAAGATTTATTTAGAAAAGTGTGAGAGAGAGAGAGAGAGTCCGTAGACAGACGACAGACAGACACAGACAAAGAAAAGGGGGGTGGGAGAAGTAGGGGGAGAAGGGGGAGAGAGTTGGGAGGAAGGAGGCCGAAGAGAGAGAAGAGGAGAGAGAGAAAGACAACGAAAGGGGGAAGAGCAGAGAGAGGACAGAGACAGAGACAGACGAAAGAGACAGACAGACAGAAAAACACAGACAAAGAAAAAAGGGGGCGATTGAGAAGTCGGAGGAGAGAAGAAAAAGACGAAAAAGAAGAGAAATGCGAAAAGGACAGAAGACACGAAAAGAAAAAGAAAGCGGGGGAACGAGAAGGAAGGGGAAAAGAGGAAAGGAAGAAAAGACGGGAAAAAAGAGGGGAGAAGAAGGAGAGAGAGAGAAGAAGGGAAAAAAGGGCAGACAGGGGCCGACAGAAGACAAGACAAAAGAAGAAGATAGACAGACTGAAGCGAAGAAACAGACAGACGAGAAGCAAAAAGAAAAGGAAAAGTTTAGGGGGGAAGAGAGAGAGAAGGGGTGAGAGGGAGAAGGGGGAGGCCGTTTTCAGACGAGACGGGCAGCAGAGAAAAACACACACAACACACAAAAACCACACAACACACACACCACACACCACACACCCACACACCCACACACCCCAAAACACAAACCCCCAAAAAAACACACAAAACCCCCCCCCCAAACATACAGGAGAAGCAAAAACAAAAGGAAAAAAAGATACCAAAGAAAGGGCCCCGGGGGGAACAATTGGTGGGGGAAGAGGAGAAATAAAAGAAAAGGGGGGGAGGGAAGGAGGAGTGGGGGAAGGGGAAAGAGGGGGGGGGGGGTAGGGAGGGGAGGGGGGGGGGGGATAGGGGGGGGGGGGTAGGGGGGGAAAGGGTTTGGGGGGGAGGGGGGGGGAGGGGGGGGGGAAAGGGGGGAAGAAGTTTTTTGGGGGGTCGGCCCATGCCCTTTTGAGGTGGGGGTTTTGGGGGAACAGGGTTTGGGAAGGGGGGGGGGGAAAAGGGAAAAGGGGGGGGGGGAAAGGGGGGGGGGGGCGGGGGGGGGGGGGGAGGGGGAGGGGGGGGGGGGGAGAGGGGGGAAAGGGGGGAAAAGGCCCCAGGGAGATACCCAAGCCCCCGGGGGCACCCCCCAAAAAGAGAAGCGAGGAGGAAAAAGAAAGGGGGGAGGAAGAGAGGAAAAGAAGAAGAAAGAAAGGGGCAGAAGACAGAACAGACAGAGAGACAGAGAAGAGGAAAACAGACAGAGAAGGAAGAAAAGACGCAGAGAGAAAAGAGAGAAAGAGACAGAGGAAGAAAGGCAGGAAAAAAAAAAGAAAAGAAGAAGGGGGAGAAGAAAAAACAGAAAAGGGACAAAAAACAACAAAACACGAGAGAGGGGTTGGGGGGGGGGGAGGGGAGGGGGTAAGGGGTTGTGTGGGGAAAAAAAGAAGAGAAAGGAGAGGAGGGAGAGAAAAAAGAAAAGAGAGAAAAACCCAAAAAAAAGAAGAAGAGGGGGGGGGGGGGGGGGGGGGGGGGGGGGGTGGGGTGTGGGGGTGTTTGGTGGTGGGTTGGTTTAAAGAGGAAGAGAGAGAAGAGGAGAAGGGGGAGGAGAGGAGAGAAAGAAAAAAGAAAGAGGGGAAAGGAGGAAAAATTTTTTGGGGGGGTTTTGGGGGGGAAAGAGGAAAGGGGGACAAAGGGGGGGGCGGAGGGAAAAAATTTTGGGGGGGTGGTAGTATGAAAAAGAAGAAGAGAGGGGGAAGAGGAGGGGTTGAAGATTTAAAGGGAAACCGGGGACTTTTGAAGAAGGTTTAAAAATTTTTTTGAAGGAGAGGAAAGAAGAAAAAAAAAAACCCCCCCCCCCTCCCCCATCCCTTTTTTTCCCTTTTCCCCCCCAAAGTTTTTTGTTCCCCCACAAATGTTTTTTTGGGGGCAAATTTTCCCGTTGGGGGTTCTTTAGTCCCAAAAAATTTTGTTTAAACCAAAGGCCCGGGCCATTCCTTTCCAAAGGGGGTAGCCCCGAACCAATCATGGAAATTAAATCCAAAAGTTTTGGCCCCAACGGGGGTTCGAACACCCCACATTTCCAACCCCATTTTTTTTTTCAAAGGAGGGCCCTTTTGGGCCCCCCTTTTCATTTAAAAGCTTTTAAGGGGACTTTTGGAATTTTAAAAACAATCTTTTCCATTTTCTTTTTTTTTTTTTTTCCTTCCTCCCCTCCTCTCCCCCCCCCCCCCTCCCTTTTTTTTTCCTCCTCTCCGGGTTTTTTGGTTTTGGTTTGGGGGGGGGATTTTGGTCCCAAATTGGTTTTCTGCAAGGGGGTTTTTTTTTTTGGGGGGGGGGGATTTCGTGGTTTTTTTCCCCTGTCCTTTTATGGTGGGGCCGGGTCTCGTGTGCGCCCCCTTCCCTCTTCCCCTTTTTCCCTTTTCCCTTTTTTTTGGGGTTTTTTTTTGGGGGTTTGGGGTGACTTTCCCGTACCCGGGGTGTGTTAAATTTTAAAACAAAGAAAAAATTTTTAAAAAAAATTTTTTTTTTTTAAAATTTCCTAATTAAAATTTTTTTTAAAAAATTGTTTTCCCTCTTTTCCTCTCTCTCTCTTCTCTCCCTCTTTTTCTTTCTTCCTTTTTCTTTTCTATTCTTTTTTTTTTTGGGGGGGGTTTTTTTTGGGTTTTTTTCGTGAAAGGGGGTTTTTTTCTTTTTTTTTGTTGTTGTTGTGGGGAAATTTTTCCTTTTTTTTCTTTTTTTTGGGGGGGGGGGGGGAGGGGGGGTTTTTTTGTTGTTTTTCGGGCTTTCAAATTTTTTTTTGGCCGCTTTGGGGGGCTCTCTCTGCTGCTTTCTCCTGTTTGGCCCTTCCCCTTTTTCCCCCCCTTTTTCCCCCCCTTCTTTTCCCCCCCCTTTTCCCCTCCCTTTTTTCAGTTATTTTTTGGGGGGGAGGGTATTTTTTTCCCCTTACTGTTGGGAAAATTGGGAGGAAATTTTTGTTTAAATATTATCCCAAGGGAAAAATGGAGAAAAAAAAACCAAAGGTTTATTCTTTTCCCCGTTTTTGAATTTTTCTTCATTTTGGGGCCCCCTTCTAAAACCCTCTTTATTTCCCCTCCCCCCCCTTTTTTTCCTTTTCTTTTTTCCTATCTTGTCAATTTTGTTTTTTTTTGGGGGGATAAAAAAAAATTGGGAATCGAAAAGTGCCTTGCCTAGAAACCCAAAATTTTTTTTGTTTTGGCATGTTGTGTGAGTGAGGGGGGAATTAAAACCGACATTTTTAAAAACCCACAAGAAAAAAAATTGGGAAAGGGTTTTTTAAATTTTACCAAAACGGGGAAAAAACGCAGAACCTTAAATTTTTTTCCGCATTTTAAGGGGGGGCCCTTTCCCCCCCCCCGTTTCCCTTCCCAAAACCATAAAGAACAGGAAAATTTACAAATTAAAATAGGGGACGTTTAAAAGGGGGAAAATTTAAAATCCCCTTAAAAATTTAAAACCCCTTTTTTTTGGTTGGGGAAGGGTCTCGCAGGACCCTTTAAAATTTTTGGAAAAATAAAAAAAAGAATATTAATCCCCGAAAATTGCGAAAAAAACTTTAGAAAAAGCTAACTCCCAGGGTTCCAGGGGGGGGCCATTAAAAAAACCCCCCTTTTAAATCTTTGCAGGAAACCCCTTTTTTTTCCCCCCTTTTTTTTTTTGACCTTTTTTTCCCCACTCCTTTTGGTCCCTTTTCCCTTTTTTTTCCCCCAAAAAAATTAAAAAAAATAACCCAAAAACCCGAAGTAATAAAAAAACCCCTTTTTCCCCAAAACAAAAATTTTTTCTTTTAAAATTTAAGGTTACGCCGGTTTAAAAAAAAGCCCAATAAAAGGTAAAAAATCGAACAAAAAAAACATTTTTGAAACCCTAAAAAAGGGAAAAAAAAATTTTAAATTTTTAAATTTTGAAAATAATTAAAAAACTAATATAAATTGAAAAAATTTAAAACATTAAACCCTTTCAAAAAATGAAAATTAGCCCAAAAAAGAAATTTGAACCCTAAAAAAAGGATTAAAACAATAAACTTTTTAAAAATAATGAAATTTTAAGTCAAAAAACATCATTTGAAAACCCTGAAAAATTTGAAAGGGGCAAAAAAGTTAAAAACATTTAAAATTTAAGTAAAATAAAGAAGAAAAGAAAAAGAAGAAAATAAAAATGAAAGGAAAAAATGTGAGTAAAAAATTAAAGAAAAGGGAAAAAATTTTGAGAAAAAAAAAAGGGAAAAGAAAAAATGGAAAAAAATAAAAAGGAAAGGAAAACAAGAATAAAAAAAGAAAAAAAAAGAAAAAAAAAAAAGGGGGGGCCCCCGGGGGGGGGGGGAAAAAAGGGGGGTTTTTGGAAAAAGGGAAGGATAAGAAAGGGGAGGGTGGGGGGGGAGGGAAAAGAGGGGGGGGAAGCAGAGGGGGGTAGAAGATGAGGAGAAAACAAAAAAAGAAAAAATTTTAAAAGCAAGAAAATTCTGCATCGTCTTTTGAAAAATGCCCTTTTTTTTTGTTAAAATTTTTTTGAAATTTTTTCCTTTTAAATTTTTGAATTCTTGAAAATCTCCGAAAACTTTTTCGGAAAAATTCGAAAATTTTCTTTTTTCCCCTCTTTTTCCCCCCGAAACCCCTCTAAATTTCTTTCTTCAAAACTCGAAAATTTTTTTTGAACCTTTTTCTTTTGAAAACTTTTCTCATTTGCCATCAAAAAATCGAAATTTTTGCATTTTAAAAAAAATCCTTTTTTTTTTAAAAAAAACCCAAATTCCTCTCCCTTTTCGAATTTTTCCCTCCCAAAAAAAAAAGAAACTTCCAAAAATTTTTTGGATTTTCTTTTTCACTTCCCTTTTTGATTTTAAAGTAAGGGGGGAAAGGAGAGAGAGGAGAGGGGAGAGAGAAAGAGAGAGAGAGAGAGGTGAAATGGAGAGAGAGGAGAGGGGGAAGAGAAGGAGGAGAGAAGAGGGAAGGAAGAGAAAAGAGGAGAGGGGGAGAGAAACCGTTTGAATTTTTTTGGGGAATTTTTTTTTTTCCTTCTTCCCCTTTTTCCTTTTCTTTTCTTTTTTTTTCTTTCCGAAACCCAAAGAGGGGGGTTTTGGGGGGAATGAAAAGGGGAGAAGGGAGGGGGAGGGGGGGAAAAGGGGTTAGGGGGGATAAGGGGGTGAAAAAAGTTTGGGGGGGGGGGGGGGGGGGGGGGGTGTGGGGAGGGGGGGAAAAGGGGGGGGGAGAGAAACAAAAAAAAAAAAAAAGATGGGGTTTTTGGGAAGAAGAAAAAAGGGGGGGGGGGGGGGGGTTTTAAAAAAAGAGAAGGGGAAAAACAGCTTTTATTTTTATGGTTATTAAAATTTTTAAAATTTTTATTTCATTTTATTTATTATTGAGGGGAAAGGGACAAAATTTAAGGTTTGGGCTTTTCTTTTTAAATGTTTTTATTAATTGGTTTTTACGAGGAGGGGAAAAGGAGGGTTTAATGGGGGTTTTGGGGTGGGGGTTTAAATTTAAAATTGGGTTGATTCTCAAATTTTTATTTTTTTTTTTTTTTGTTTTTTTTTTTTTTTGTTGGGGTGGGGTTTTTATTAAAAAAAAAAAAAAAAAAAAAAAAAAAAAAAAGAGGATTTTTTTAGGGTTTGAAACAAAAAAAAAGGTAAGGGGAAAAAAAAAAAAGGGGGGGGGAAAAACTAGGTTTTAATTTAAATTTTTTAAAAAAAAAATGAGAGGAGGAAGGGGGGGGAAAAAGGGAGAGTTTTTGAGAAAGAAGGGAAAGAAAAGGGGGAGAGAAAGACGGGAGAAACCCGAGAGAAGGGGAGAGAGAAAGAGGAAGAGAGAGATAGAGGGAAAAAAAGAACAAAAGAAGGAAGAGAAACAAAAAAAAAAAAAAAAAAAAAAAACAAGAAAAAAAGAAAAGGCGAAAGAGAGAAAAAAAAGGAAGAGAAGGGAGAGGAAAAGGGAAAAAAAAGGGAAAAGAAGGAGGGGTGGGGGGGGTGGGAAAAAAAGGGGGGGAAAAGGGGAAAGGGGAAAAAAGGGGGAAAAAAAATTTCTTTGGGGGAAAAATTTTGGGAATTCCCCTCTTCTTTAAGGAAAAGAAAGGGAAAAAAGGGAAAGACAGAAGAAAAAGTAAAAAGGGAGGGAAAAGAGGCCCCCGGCAAAAGGGGGGGAAAAAAGGGGGGCAAGAAGGGGAAAAGGGACCCAAAAAGGGGAAGGGGAAGGTAGGAAAAAAGGGAGAAGGGGAAAAAAAGACCCGCGACGCAAAAAACGGGGGGGAAAGGAAAGGACCAGGAGAAACGAACCGGCAAAACAGGTTTGGCAAAAGGACAGGGGCAAAGGGGCAAGATGAAAAAAAGAAAACGGAGAAACCAAACCCAAAATAAAAAAAAAATAAAAAAATAAAACCCAAAACAACCCCAACCACTAACCCCCATCCCAAAAAACCCCCAAAATACACCCCAACCCAAAAAGGAAAAGGGGGAAAGGGGGCCAAGAGGAAGGGGGGGCAAAAGGGGCAGGAAAAACCCGGGGCCGGGAAAAAACCAGAAATAAGAAAAGGGATTTGGTTTTTCCAAAAAAAACTTGCCCTTTGTTTAAAAAAAGTTGAAAAAAAATTCCCACGGAAAATTTTGTAAAAACTTTCCCCTTTCCCTTTTGAAAGGAAAAGGTTTAAAAAGGGCCCAACTTAAGGCTAACAGGCACAGGACCCGCCCAAGGGCCGCAATTAGGGGGGGCGCCCCCCCCCCGCGCACCCAGACCCCAAAAAAGGGGGGGGACCCAACAGGGGGGTTTGGAGGGGAAAAATTACTAAGCCCGGCCCAAGGACCACCCTTGGGGCAGTGATGCGCAAAAAAATTACGGGGGGGGGAGTGGAAAAGGATGAACCCTTTTTGGATCGTGGGTTCGATTCTCAATTATCTTATATTTGGTGTGTGTGTGTGTGTGTGTGTGTGTGTGTGCGCGCGCGTGTGTGTGTGTGTGTGTGTGTGTGTGTATGTATATATATATATATATATATATAAATAATAATAATAATAATAATAATAATGCATGGAATTTATATAGCGCTGAATCTTGTAAAGCAACAAATCAAAGCGCTCAGATGACATTTTAAAAAAAATATATCGAGGATATTGGAATAAGCACTCATGTGCTTTTATATATATATATATATATATATATATATATATATATATATAGAGAGAGAGAGAGAGAGAGAGAGAGAGAGGAGAGAGAGAGAGAGAGAGAAGAGAGAGAGAGAGAGAGAGAAGAGAGAGAGGCGAGAGGGAGAGAGAGAGAGAGAGAGAGAGAGATGTAGATAGAGAGATATAGATATATAGATATCTATATATGTATATGTGTATATGTATGTATCTATCTATATAAATATATATATATAAATAAATAAATATATATATATATACACACCAGAAAAAAATATGAAAAGGTCAGACGAAGAAGATGAAAAGAAGAAGGAAGAGAAGAGTGAAGAGGAGGAGAAAGGAGGGAGAGGAGGAGAAGGAGGAGGTGGAGGAGGGGGTGGAGAAAAGAAGGGGAGAGGAGAATGGAGGAGGAGGAGGAAAAGGAAGAGGAGGGAGAGAGTATCTGTCTGGCAGACAAGAATGGAACTTCTGACCCGTCATTCGTTCTGAGAGAAAGAGAGAGCAGAACAGACAGACAGACAGATGGAGAAAGGGAGAGAGACAAACAGACCGAGACCGAGACCGAGAGACAGAGTGAGACAGAGACAGGGAGACAGAGAGAGACAAAGGTACGCAGAGAAAGAGAGAGAGAGAGAGAGAGAGAGAGAGAGAGAGAGAGAGAGAGAGAGACAGACAGACAGACAGACAGGACAGACAGACAGAGAGGGAGAAAGAGAAAGAGACCGAGAGAGAGACAGAGACCGAGACAGAGACAGAGTGAGACAGAGACAGAGACAGGGATACAGAGAGAGACAGAGATAGACAGAGAAAGAGACAGGGAGACAGAGAGAGAGAGACACACACACACACAACTCACACACACACACACACACACTCACACACACACACACACACACACACACACACACACAACACCACACACACACACACACACACACACACAAACACAAACACACACACACAGACCGAAAGAGAGAGACCGAGAGACAGAGAGAGAGACGCAGAGAGAGACAGAGAGAGAGACGCAGAGAGAGACAGAGAAAGAGACCGAGATACACAGAGAAAGAGACACAGACAGACAGACAGACAGACAGAGGATTGTGGTGTCCTAAAATAATCCTTGTCCTTTAAGTTTACAAGCTCAACAGTGATTCAGAAAAAAATCTTCTTCCCAGGTCTGGCAACTTTCTGTGGAAACATACCTTCTCCTTTCCTTCATCTTGGTAAAAGGTAAAAGGTAAAGGTGTCCCA
>CM054156.1:56751489-56761489 GCA_028751875.1 Rapana venosa
AGAAATAGACAGACAGAAACAGAAAGAGACAGAGAAAGAGAGAGAGAGAGAGAGAGAGAGGAGAGAGAGAGAGAGAGAGAGAGAGAGAGACAGAGAGAGACAGAGAAAAAGGGAAAAGAAAGAGACAGAGAGAACAGATAACAACATCTAAAGAAAAAAACACACACAACACCACACAACACACACACCACACACACACAAACATCTGGAAATAAAATAAAAATTTTTTTTTACTTCACACAAACCCTGCATGCATACGAGTGCTCTGTTAAGGCATCATCCCGAAGTCGGAATGTGGCTACCTTGAAGTAGGTGCTCAAAAATCCGGTCGCAAACAAACAAACAACCCCCCCCCCCCCCAAATCTCACAATTAGTTAATCTTGGGTCTCTAGGCCCTCTGAGAAAGGAGTGTGACGACAACACAACAGCAACTCAATGTTTTCGCATTCCCTTTTTCTGGGGGTGGGAGTAAAAAGGTAAAGGAGTCCCATAACCTATAAGGCCGTAGGGGAGCAAGGCGTCAGAGACCTCAGCTTCTCCAGGGCAGCATATTGAAGCTGAGCGGCCCATTCACCTCTCTTCTCTCTCGCTGCTTTTACATTCCCTGATCCTGACCCTAAAAGAGGGCTAGGTACCCATTTACAGGCTGGGTGAACTGGGGGGAACAGTACTGGAAACCAAGGCGCTCAAACGAGTCAACTTTGGTAACCACGCTCGAATGCTGCTTAAGCTTTAGCTTGGGGTTAAAAGCGAGTTGCTCTGACCACTGAGCCTATCCCCGTCCCTCACACACTAACGAAAAAAGTGTTTTTTTAAAACCCAACCTCCCCCTCCCCCGCAGAATTATTGAAAACCATCATCAGCCAAATAAAGACCTCACAGCTACTGTCAGTACGGGGAAAAAAGTCCACAAACTAAAATGGTACTGGAACGTCACACAAAAACAACTGGACTGCCAAGACTGACCCTACTACGGGAACCGTTTACAAGCCAGGTGGGAGAACGAAGAAGAGGGCTGACAGGAAAACGATGGGAAGACCACATCAGAAGTGGACTGAACTCGAGTGGAACAATTAGTACGGTAAGGAGTTCCCATAACCTATAAGGTCTTAGGAGCGAGGCGTCAAGACCTCAGCTTCTCTAGGGGCCAGCATAATGATGGCGGGCGCCCCATCATCCCGTCCCCTCGCTGCTTAACCTTCCTGACCCTAAAAGAGGGCAGGCTACCCATTTACAGCCTGTGTGAACTGGGGAACTGACTGAAGCCACGGCGCGCCTAATGTCCACCATCCAACTGGTAAACCAAGCTCGAAACGCTTCTTAACCTTGAGCTTAGGGCGAAAGCTATCCCGTCCCAATTCGCTAAACAGAAAAACAACAACTGAAAACTAGCGCAGAAAAGGATGGAGCTGGTTGCAAAATCTACTAGGTTACGGGACAGGTGAGGAAGCACATCAGGTGTGCGGGGTCTTTGTGGCTGAGGGGCCGGCTGAATGGCTGAAACAGGCGTGGTGAGATTTTCACTCTTTCTCTGTCTCTCTCTCTTGTCATTCTGCTCTCTCTCACACACACTCCCACAAAATCATCTATATGGCGCCAGGAAGATTTTAACATTTTTTTGGGTCTGAGATAAATTCTTAGACTTTCTTGTCTGGGGAATATTCAGGGTGGGGGGTTGTGTGGATGGTGGTGGGTGGTGGTGGTGAGGGGGGGGGGTGGTGTGGGGTGGTGTGGTGGTGGTGATTGGGAGTGGAGGTTGGTGGTTGTGGGTGGTGGTAGGTGGTGTGTGTGTGTTTCATTCTCTCTCTCATCCCTCCACTCCACTCGGTCTCTCTCATCTCTCCACTCCTCATCTCTCCTCTCTTCTCCCGCACTCCTCTCCTCCTCTCTCTCTCTCTCCTCGTCTCTTCTCCTCCCTCACCTCCCATCCTTCCCACCCTTGCCTCTCTCACTCTTTCTGTCTGTTCTATGTCTGTCTCTGTCTCAGTCCTCTCTCTCATCTTCCTCCCTTCTCGATCATCTCTAACTCTCTCATTTGCTCTCCCTCTCCTCTTCTCACTCTCTCCTCTCTCCTACCTCTCTCTCTCACACTCTCTCTATATATATAGAATTATATATATATATATATCTCCACCATATTTCTCTCCCTCTCTCTCTCTGTTTGTGTTTTTGTCTGCCTCTCTCCCTTCTTTCTTCCTATTTTCTCTTCTGCCTCTCTCTCTCTGTCCTCTCTAGCCTCTCACTGTCTCTGTATCTCTGTCTCTCTCTCCCCCCTCTCTCTGTCTCCCCTCCCTCCCTCTCTCTCTTTCTCCTTCCTCTCCCCCTCTCTGTCTCCTCTCACCTCCCTCTCTCCTCTTCTCCCTCTCCATCCCTCACTTCTTCTTCGCCCAACAACTCTCTCTCTCCCTCTCCCCCCCCCCCTCCCCCCCTCTCTCTCTTTCACTTTCCCTTGGGGGCTTGTGTTTCAGAAAAGCCAAAACTTTCCACTGATCCACCAAAACAAACCCCCCCCCCTCCCCACCCCCATCCCACCCACACACACACACACCCTCCCTCAAACTGCATCTCACATCCCACAAAAAGATTCATCACATCAACCAACCAATCAAGTCACCCACTCATCAACCAAAACACCTTCACACCTCACTTCAAATTCATCACAATTCAGAAACTCACACATTCATACACGGCACCCCAAACTTCACCTTCACTCTCAACATTCACACTCAAACATTCAAATCAACTTCACAAAAAATCACATTCATCACAACTTCAAATCATCACAATCTTCAACACATTTCACCAAAAAAAACACACAAAAACAGCACAACACCGATTCAAAACAACATAACAATACTTCCTCAAAATCAAAAACACAATTCACAAACAACATCAACACAAACAAAAATATCACTTCCACTCACACTCCAACCCCATTCATCCAACATTCACAAATTCAACACTTCACACGCATTCTAAACAAATCAACAAAAACTTCAACCTCACAAACTTCATCAACAAAACACCAACAACCAACAATACTTCATCACACCCTATCCTCCCCCCCCCCCACCCGCCCCCCCCCCCCCCCCAACCCCCCCCCCCCCCCCCCCCCCCCCCCCCCCCCCCCACCCCCCCCCCCCACCCCCCAAACCATAACACCCTCCCCCACACCTTCACACCCGCCTCCGCTCCCCTTCCCCGTCATTTCCAAAATCTCGCACCTCTCTTTTCAGTTTGCCAGAAAAGAACAAAGTGTGTCAAGGTTTTTTCAGAAAAGGTAGAAGCGAGGATTTAGCGTAGTTCCACTCCAGCCTGTTTTTTTGTTCCTTCTCATTGTTTTCGTTTATTTTCTTTCTTCTTTCCTATCTTTCCCTTTTTCTTCTTTGTTCTTTTTATTTTGTTTGTTTCTTTTTTGTCTATCTTCTTGTTTTTGGTTTGTTTGTTTGTTTTTATTCTGTCCATTCTTCTTGTATTTATTCTTTTGTTTTGGGTTTTCTTTCTTTCTATTCTTTTCTTTCTTTCATTCTTTCTTTCTTTGTTTTTTTCTTTCTTTCTTTCTTCTTTTCTCTTCTTTTTCCCTTGTCGCTTTTTTCTTTCTTCTTTTCCCTTTTTTCTTTCTTTCTTCTTTTTTTTCTTCCTCCTTTCCTCCTTAGATTCCTTTTCTTTTCGTTCCTTTCTAATTATCATTTCTTTCTCTTTTTTGGCTTCTATTCATTAATTCCTTTACTTATTTTCCTCCTTTTTTCTTCCTTTCTTTTTCTTTTCCTTTATTCATCTTTCCCTTTCTTTTCTTTCCTGTCTGTCCTGTGCTTTTTTTTCTTTCTTTCTTTTCTTTCTTCCTTCTTTCTGTGCTGTCTGTCTGTCGTCTTCTGTCTGTCCAGTCTGTCTGTCTTCTTCTTTCTTTCTGACGTCTTTTCTTTCTTTTTTTTCTTTTTTTTTTTTTTTTTTTTTTATTCTTTTCTTTCTTTCTTTCTTCTTTCTTTCTTCTTCTGGTTCGTTTGTTTTCTATCTGTCATTTCTTTCTTTCTTTATCTTCCTTCTTTCTTTCCTCTTGTTTTCGTTTCTTTCTGCTTTTCTGTCTTTTTTCTTGTTTGTTTTTGTTTGTTATCTTTTCCTTGTCCCTTCTTTTTATTCTTTCTTCTTTCCTCATTCTTTCCTTTACTTTCATTTCATTGTCCTGTTTGTTTTCTTTCTTTCTTTCTTTTTCATTTCCTTGCTTTCTTTCTCTTGTCATTTTCTTTTCTTTTCTTCTGTCTTTTTTCCTTCTTCTGTCTTCTCCTTCCTTTTTTTTTCTTTCTGTTTTTCCGACTGTCATTTTTTCTGTTTGCTTTCTTTCCATCAATTTCCGTATGTCTTCTTTCTGTTCTTCTTTCCTTTTTTCGTTGTCTTTTTCTATTGTTTCCTTCCTTCTTTTTTTTTTTGTACTTTTCGTTTTCCTTTTTCTTTCTTTGCTTGTTTTCTTGTTTTGGCTCTCTGCCCACTCTCCCTTCCCCCCCACCCCCCTCTCTCTCCTCTCTCCCCCCCCCCCCCCATCGTCTCTCTCTGTCCTCTCTTCTCCTTCCCTCTCTCCCTCTCTCTTTCTCTCTCACTCTCTCTATCCCCTCTCTGACTCTCTCTCCCTTCATCTCTCCTTCTCTCTCTGTCTCTCTCCTCTCCCATCTGTCCTCTCCCTCTGTCTCTCTCCCTCTCTCCTACCCTCCTCTCCTCTCGCTCATCGTCTCTCTTCTCCTTCACCCCTCTCCCTCTCTCTTTCTCTCTCTCTCAACTTCATTGTCAATCTCCCTCTCTCTCTTCTTCCCTCCTCTCTCCTTCCCTCTCTCCCTCTCTCTCTTCCCTCTCTATCCCTCTATCTCTCCCTCTCCTCTGTCTCTCTCCCACATCCATCTGTCTCTCTCACCTCTGTCATTCTCTCCCTCTCCTTTCACCCCTCTTTCCTCTCTCTTTCCCCTCCCTCTCTCTCTCCTCTCTCTCCCCCCTCTCTCCTCCCTCATCTCTTCCTCTCTCTGTCTCTCTCCTACCCCCCTCTCTCATCCCTACCTCCTCTCTCCTCCTCTTCTACCCCCTCACACTCCCTCTCACTCCTCTCTCCCTCTTTCTGTCTCCTCTCCTACCCATCACTCTCTCTTCTCCCTCCCGATCAACTATCTCCCTATCTCTCTCTCATCCCTCTCTCTCCTCTCTCTCTGAGTCAAATCCTCTCGAATCCTTTACCCAATACTCCTCTCATCTCTCTCAGTTCTTCTGCTATCCCACGTATCACTCCATCTCCTGCCACTAAATCTCACCATCTCTCTCTCCACATCTCTCAACCTCCTCCACCACTCCGTCTCTCTCCTCTCAGTCTCACCCTCGTCCTCTCATCAACTCTCATGATCTAACCCCAAACTCGTCTCTCTCTCTCTCTCCCATTTTCATAGTCGGACTTCATCGTACTCCCTCCGGAGTTCTATTCGCGGTCCGCCACATCCTCTCGCTTCAAAAGTCTCTTCCTTCGTCTTCTTCTCTCTCGTCTTCGGTCTTCGTCTCACATTTCTCTCTCAACCTCCCTACACTCTCTGTCTCTACTCCTACATTCTACCTATCTTCATTCTCTCTACACATTACCATCACGAACACTCTTCAGGGATACATCCCTCCTACTCTCACGAAAGCATTACATCTCACTCATCTCATCCTCTCCTTACTCCTCTCTATCCATCTCATCTCTCTCCTCTCTTCCTCTATCTCTCTATATTCACAACCAATTTCATGTCCCATACATCTGCTCCCTCCCTCCTCGACAATCATCGTCTCTCTCCATTCTCGCTCTCTCTCTCCTCTCTCTTCGTGGCTCTTTCTTCCTCTATGCCTCCTCTCGCAATCCTCTCTTCTATCTCTGTTCTCCTTTTCCTTCCATCTCTCTGCTCTCTTCACCTCTCTCTCTCCCTCTCTTCTCCCCCCTCATCCCCCTCACTCTCTAAAACCATCTCTCCCTCTCTCCAAAGAAAAAAAAGGGGAAACACCCACCCCACACAAACCACACCACCCCACCACACAAACCCCCCCCCCCCCCCCCCCCCCCCCCCCCCCCCCCCCCCCCCCCCCCCCCCCCCCCCCCCCCCCCCCCCCCCCCCCCCCCCCCCCCCCCCCCCCCCACCCCCCCCCCTCCTCCCTCCACACTCTCTCTTTCCCTCACCTCTCTCAGTCTCACCTCTCCTACCCCCCTCTTGTCTCTCTCTCCCTTCTCACCCACTCACGTCCTCCTTCCCTCTCTCTCTCTCTCTCCCTCCTCTCTCATCGTCTCACTCCTCTTGCCTCCAGATCTCTCTCATCACTCAATCCTCTCTCCCCCCCTCTCTCTCTGCCTATTCGAACGTTGTTTGCAGGGAAAAGATGGGCTCAAGGGAGTGTTTTATATTAAATTTTCTTTTTATCTTTGGGCTTTGTTTTGCTGCCAATTTTTTTTTCTTTTATTATTTTTTTTTTTTTTTTTTTTTTTTTTTTTCCTTTTTTTTTTTTTTTTCCCCCCCTTATCCAAAAAAAAAATTGTATTTAAAAATTTTTGTTGTAACGCTTTAGTAGTAAATTACGAAAACAATACAGGTGGGTAAAAAGAAAGTGGAATCTCGTTTTCTCTCGTTCGCTCGCTGGTAGGTCATTTGGTGCGGTCGCTCGTGCTGTCGCTCTCGCACGCTCCTATACAGCCCTACTGATCTCTCCGATCTGTTCAAACCCCTCACAGACGTACAGTGCTCTAGGCGATAGAGAGCGAAGTAGACAGAACAGACAGCACGGAGAGATACAGAGAGGGAATACAATACAGCCGGAATGAGAGAGGACAGAGGTAGAGAGGAGAGAGAGTTTGGGGGAGATAAGGGAGGGAGAGAGACACAACAAGCAGAGACAGAGAGAAAGACCAGACAGAGAAAGACAGATAGAGAGAGAGACAGACAGAGAGAAAAACTGATATTAAAAAAAAAATCTTTTGAATTCGAGGATAATGGAATAAGCACTCTGTTCCTTTTTTTTACAAACACCATCAGAAGGGAGAGAAAGAGAACAGAGAAGACAGATATTGGACCCAGACATAAATATACAAGCGACATTGACACAGTGACACCGACAGAAAGAACAGTATAGACACACCCCAGAGACATGAGACAAAGGCAGGAGCAGAGAGAAAGAGAGAAATAGAAAATAAGATCAGAAAACACCACAGTACCATAAACCACACACAACACACCAACAACACAACACATACACATAAAACACAAACACACAAAAACACCCCAACCACAACATAAAATACCTGAAAAGGGCATAGCATGTCAACATACAGTGGGTGCCTCTTTCCCTTTTTTTTTTTTTTTTTTTTTTTTTATTTTTTTTTTTTTTTTTTTTTTTTTTTTTTTTTTTTTTTTGTTTTTTTTTTTGTTTCTTTTTTTTTTTTTTTTTTTTTTTTCCCCCCCCCCCCCCCCCCTTTTTTTTTTTTTTTTTTTTTTTTTCTTTTTTTTTTTTTTTTTTTTTTTTTTTCCCCCCCCCCACCCTTTTTTAGATATTTATTTTTTTTTCCATATTTATTTTTTTTTTTTTTTTTTTTTTTTTTTTGTTTATTTATTTTTTTTTTAATTTTTCACCTTTTTTTTTATTATTTTTTTTTTTGTTTTTTTTTCTTTTTTATTTTTATATATTATTATTTTATATAATATAATATTATTTTATTTTTTTTTTTTTTTTTTATATTATTTTTTATATTTTATATTTTATTAAATATGAATTTTTTTATTTATATTTTTTTTTTTTTTTTTTTTTTTTTATTTTATTTTTTTTTATTTTTTTTATTGTTGTTTTTTTATTTTTTTTATTATATATTTTTTTATTTTTTTTTTTTTATTATTTTTTTTTTTTTTTTTTTTTTTTTTTTTTTATTTTTTTTTTTTCCCTTATATTCCACCCCATATTTTTATTTTTTTTTTTTTTTTTTTTTTTTTTTTTTCCCCCCCATACAATATATACCCCCCCAATATTATTATTTTTATATATAAAATTATATATTTTTCTTCACCCCTTGGATTCTTTTTCCAAAAGGTGGGCTGATAGAGCAGCTAAAAGAGGAGCAAAGCATAGAACGGAAATACAGCAACATTGCACGTGCCATTAAATAAATCCATTACAAGGAGGGCTAACCACATAAAAGAACAAACACATGTAACCATTACACCGACACTAACCAACACCGAATAGAGCAATTATAGTACCCACAACCACCACCACTGATCAAGCAATCTTCTGATCCCCATACACAGGCATTCCTCCAATATCACCCAGCAAGTCCTATTTACATAGAAATGTTTTATATAATAAATCAATAATGCCATCTACCCCCCAAACAAGATCGACACCTTAACATACAAAGATGTTTTACGAATATCACTAATACACAACAGTTCTAATAATGACCTCCACCACAATCATATATTATACATCCCCATATTCAGACAACTTCACTTCGAAGCATATTCAATCATTACATTTAGTCATTTGTATAATGCAAACGTCACTGGCATAGTCCTATCGGACTAAATTTTATAGTTTTAATTAACGTTCATGACTTTTTAAAATATTGTTTTGTTTTGATCATTAATAACAATTAGTAATCTTTTCTTTGTCACATATTCTTTTCAATAATAGACTACAATCCTCCCACACATATTTCAGTAGGGCCTCCACCAACCACCATCAATTCGCACACAGTTCCTACTCCTCACATATAAATAATTTTTTTCACGTCTACTAATCACTGAGAGGAACCAGACGTAAAATCGAAGTCACCAACAATAACACCACACAAACACCCCCAAACCCACCCAAACAACAAACAACCAACACACACACACATACACACCCAAAAACCCACAACTACACACACAAAACACACACACCACAAACATCCACAACACAAACCCAACACACAACATACACACACAAACACACACCCAACAAACCCACCCCACACACACACACATACCCACATCCACACGATGACCCACATACACACCTACATCGACACACAACACACACACAAACGATAGACACACACACCTACGCACACCAACACACACAAACCCAAAGACACCACAGCATCCACACACAAACATAACACACACCACACCCAACCACTACACACAACCACACAATGCACCCCACAAACACACAGCACACACACATACACAAACACAAGGACACACACCCCCACACACACACACACTACACACACAGAGGCCACACACACATACACACACATGACAGAATTAACAAGACCACATACACACGGGGACTAGATGCAAAAAAGCTCAAAAGTGCTTATTCCATTATCCTCGATATAAAAGAATAAAATAAATAAATAAATAAATAAAAAACACAAACACCCCCCCCCCCACACACACACACACGAACACATACACAAACACACACACACAAACACGAACACACACACAAACAAAACACGAACACACACACACAAACAAACACAAAAACACACACAAACAAACACACACACCCAAATCCCCCCCCCCCCCCCATACACACACACACGAATCCTGACAAATGTATATATATATATAAAAGCAAACCAAAACTAAAAACAAACAAAAACACCAAAAGAGAGAGAGAGGAGAGAGAGAGAGAGAGAGAGAGAGAGAGAGAGAGAGAAGAGAGAGAGAGAGAGAGAGAGAGAGAGAGAGAGAGAGAGAGAGAATGACAATGACAAATTCTTTTATTTCGAGGATAATGAATAAGCACCCATGTGCTCTTTTACATCCAGTCCCCGCCCTTAGGGATATATATGATAATAAAATAAAATAAACCCCATAGCAATACACTTACACAGTATACGGAAAAAATATCTACACAAAAATCCCCACAAAAATCACCGAGGAGAGAGAGAAAAAAAACAACTAGCAACAAGTAAGAAAGAAAGCAAAACAGACAACACAGAAACAACCGAAAAAATAGCAA
>CM054156.1:56771489-56791489 GCA_028751875.1 Rapana venosa
CACTGCCCTTCATGGGATGATTAAAGTGTTTTTGACTTGACTTGACTTGACTTGACTTGACACCACACACTCACACACACACACACACATACACACACACTCTCTCTCTCTCTCTCTCTCTCTCTCTGTCTCTCTCTAACACACATACAAACTAATAAAGAAGCACACACAGAAGCACACACACACAGAAACAAAGAACACACACACACACAGCATCCTACTTGTAGTACCTACCACTAAGAGACATACAAATCCTCCAACAAATATCTCCTCCACACCCCCCCCCCATATCCCCCCCCCCCACACACACACCTCTTCCCCCCTCTCCCAGTAACCCCTATCCCCACCCTCCACCCTCCTTTTCACCAACTCCATATTGGGATAAATAATAAAAACAACCAAAAAAAACTCAACCTAAACAACCCCCCCCCCCCAAAAAAAAAAAAACCACAACAAAAAATACCCAGAGCTGATGGAAAAAAATTCGTATCTTTCTTTCTTTCTTTTTTCCCCCAAACCTACTCTCACCTCCTCAAAAAAACAAAACAAAAAAAACCCACCCACAACATCAAAAAAAAATGTCGGTGACTTTTTGGGTTTTTTTCTTTTCTTTCTTCTTTTTTTCCCAAACCTACTCTCACCTCTTCCTCCAAACAAAACAACAACAACAAACACCCACAGCATCAAAAAAAATTGTTGTTTTTTGCTTTTCTTTTTTTCCTTTTTTTCAAAACCTTCTCTCGCCTCTTCAAATAAAAACACCACCCACAACATCACTAAAAAAATTTTTCGGTGATTTTGTTTGTTGTTTCTTTTCTTTCTTTTTTTCTTCAACTTAATCTCACCTCCAACAACAACAACAAAAAAACCCAAACAACCACAGCATCATAAAAAAAAATGTCGCTGTCTTTTTCTGTTCTTTTCTTTCATTTTTTCCAAAACCTACTCTCACCTCCTCAAAAAGAAAAAAACAACAAAAACACCCACAGCATAAAAAAAAATTCGGTGATTTTTTTTTTGGTCTTTTCTTTTCTTCTCTTTTTTTTCACCAAACCTACTCTCACCTCTTCTTCCGAACACGCAAAAAAAAACCCACCCACCCCACCAATCAAAAAATATTTCGGTGGTTTTTTTCTTTTCTTTTCTTTTCTTCTTTCTTCCAAACCTACTTCACCTTCTCCACAAAAAAAAACCCACAACAAATACAAAAGCCACCCCACATCAAAAATGATTTCGGTAGTTTTTTTCTTTTCTTTCTTTTTTCTTTCCTCCTTTCTTTTATTTCTTCTCTTTCCCTAATCCTTCTGTTCTCTCTTTCTTTCCTTTCTTTACTCTTCTTTCTTCTTTCTTTTCTTCTTTCTTTCTCTCTACTCATCTTCTTCTTTCTCCTTCTTTCTTTTCTCTTTCTTTCTTTCTTCTTTCTTTCTCTCTTCCTTTCTTTCTTTCTTTCCCTTCTCTTTCTTTCTTTCTTTCTTTCTCTTTATCTCTCTTCTTCTCTTTCTTACTTCTTTCTCTCTTCCTTTCTTTCTTTCTTTCTCACCTCTTTCTTTTTCTTTCTTCTTTCTTTTCCTCTCCTCTCTCTCTCTCTCTAATCTCTCATCCTCTCTCTCTCTCATCTCTTCATCTCTCTCTCTCTCATCTCTCTCTCTCTTCTCTCTCTCTCTCTCTCCTTCTCTCTCTTCGCATTTTCTTTCTCTATTCTCTCTTCTTTCTCTCTTTCTTCTTTCTCTACTTTCTTTCGTTCTTTCTTTCTTTCGGTCTTTCTCTCTCTCTCTCCCCTTCTCTCTCTCTCTTCATTCTCCTTTTCTCTCTCTTTCTTTCTTTCTTTCCTTTCCTTTTCCCTTTTCTTCTTTCTTTCTATCTTTCTTTCTTTCTTCTTTCTATCTTTCTTCTTTCTTCTTTCTTCTTCTCTCTTTCTTTCTTTCTTTCTTTTTTCTGTTTTTCTTTCTTTCTGTCCAAAACCTGACTCTCACCGCCTCCTAGTATGTTTGTTGTGACTACGGTTATCGCCCTTAATGAGGAAGTAACGGCTACACTGATTGGTCGACCACCTACAACAACACTAAAAGAGCTAATCTGATTTGTCAAGTTGGGAAGGGTAGTAGGTGGGTGGGGGTTAGGGAGAGGGATAGGGAGGGGGAGGAGTGTGGAGGAGGGAAGGAGGAGGAGGAAGAGAGGGGGGTGGGGGGGAGGAGATGGGTGTTGAGTTTCCTTCCACAAAAAAAGTCTTCCATATATTTGTGGGTTGTTGTTTTTTTGTGTTCTTGTCGACATGTCAGAGGTCGTCATGTTATGGTTGGGTGATCCTCAACCCTCCCCCCTCCCCTATCATCCTCCTCCTCCTCTTTTCTCTTCTCCTCTTCCTCACTCTCCTCCTTCTCCTCCTCCTCCTCCCTCCCGTCCCTCCTCATCTTCCCTTGCCTCTTCTTGTCAAAAACGCTTTTATTTTCACACACACGAAGGTTTTTAAGCCATGTCTAGGGGTGTGGGTGAGTGGGGGGGGGGGGGGGGGGGTGTCATGGGGGGATAAAGGGTCATGACCTTGACCTTGACTTTGACTTTTGATTTTTGACTTTTGACTGCAGAACAGAACGAGTGAAACTTGACAAATACTGAATGAACAAGGATTTGAAGAAAATAAAATGAATGAACAATGATTTGAAGACAAGACAGTGGAATTAACAAATTTTTGAAGATAAGACAATGAATGAATAATGATTTGAAGACAAGACAATGAATGAACAATAATTTGAAGACAAGACAATGAATAAATAATGATCTGAAGACAAGATATTGAATAAACAATAATTTGAAGACAAGATAATGAATGAACAATAATTGGGAAGCAAGACAATGAATGAACAATATTTGGAAGATAAGACAATGAATGAACAATAATTTGAAGAAAAGAAAATGAATGAACAATAATTTGAAGACAAGACAATGAATGAACAACAATTTGAAGACAAGACAATGAATGAACAATAACTTGAAGACAAGACAATAAATAAACAATGAATTGAAGACAAGACAATGGAATGAACAATAATTTGAAGACAGGACAATGAATGAACAATAATTTGAAGACAAGACAAATGTGGGTGTAGTAATATTTTATTTTATTTCTTTTTTTAAAAAACATTTATCTATCTGACCGATGGTTTAACCTAGTGGTTAAGACCATTCGATTTCAATCTCATGGGTCCATGAAGTCGTGGGTTCGAATCTCGGCAACAGCGTCTGGTGAGTTAATGATAGGGATATTTACGATCTCCCAGGTCAGCTTCAAGTGCAGACCTGCAGTGCCTCATTCCATTCGTGTGTACACACACACACACACACACACACACACACACACACAACACACACACACACACACACACACACACACACACACACACCACACACACACACATGCAGAAGATCAATACGCATGTGAAAGGTTCCCATATTTCATGTCAGCGTCCTTGCTGGGTGGGGATACAGACACACCCAACCTATACCCCCGCATGGCATCCCCGAAGTTCCGGAAACAGCTACCTTCATGGTGGGCAACAAAAAAAAAGTGGTCGCAGACGCAAAAAAATCTCTCCATTGGTGGAAACCTCCGGAGCTCTAGCCGAGCGAATGAACAAAACAATCTCTTTTTCTATTCGTTCCACACCAAGAGGTCGGGGTTCACGAATGGTGAGATTGTTTTGCATATGGGACAGTAATTTGATCTCTCTTTTCTCTGTCTCTCTCTTTCTCTCTCTTTCTCTCTGTGGTCTCTCTTTGTCTCTCTCTCTCTTCTCTGCCTCTCTGTGTCTCCTCTCTTGTCTCTCTCTCTCTCTACTCTAGCATCTCTCTCTCTCTCTCTCTCTCTCTCTCTCTATCTCTTTGTCTCTCTCTCTCTCTGCCCTCTGTGTTGCTCATTGTGTGGTATCTCTCTCGGTCTATCTCTCCTCTCTCTCTCTTCTCTCTCTCCCTCTCTGCTCTCTCTCTCTATGTGTCTGTGTCTGTGTGTCTGCTCTGTATCCATTTATCTCCGTTTCTCTCTGTGTGTGTCTCTCTCTGTCTCTCATAATTCTCTCTCGTTTCTCTCCTTGTATTTTGTCTCGTCTTCTCTGTTCTCTCTCTCTTCTCTCCCTCTCTCTCTCTCCTGCCTCTGTACTATCCTGTAGTGTGTTTAGGCTCTCTCTGTCTCTCACTTTCTCTGTCTGTCTGACCACTGAGTCTCGTCTGTCTGGTCTGTCTCTCTCTCTCTCGCTCTCTATCCTCTCCTCTACTCCTCTCTCTCTCCTCCTCTCTCTCTCTCGCCTTCTGCCGCTCTGCCTCTCTGCCTCTGTGTGTGGTCTCTCCTCTTTTTTGTTTCTTGTCTTTCTCTGTCTCTGTCTGTCTGTCTGTCTGTCTGTCTACCTCTCTCTCTCTCTCTCTCCTCACTCTTTGACTCTCTCTGCTGTTGTCTCTTCTCTCGTCTCTCTCTTTATCCTGTCTCTCCCTGTTCTCTCTCTCTCTCTGCCTCTGTGATGGGTGTCTTTCTTCATGTCCTCTCTTTCTCTATCTCTTCTCTCTCTCGCGTCTCTCTCTCTCTCTTCTCTCTCTCTCTTTATCTCTTTGTCTATCTCTCTCTCTCTGCCTCCTGTGTGTGTGTCTCTCTCTGTCTTCTCTTTCTCTTTCTCTCTGCTCTGCTGTCTTCTTTGTCTCTCTCTCTCGTCTCTGTCTCTCTCTCCTCTACTCTCTCTCTCTCTCTCTCTCTCTCTCTCTCTCTCTCTCCTGTGTATGGCGGACGTGAATAGCCACCCGGTGGTTGGACCATTGCGATCGCAATCTGACGACCCGGGTTCTGAATTCCCGTTCAAGGGGATATTTTCCCTTGATGTTTAACATCAATGCAGACTCATTCTCTCCAAAAATGTCCTTCGATGGACGAATATAAAACCGACGGCCCCCGTGTGCGACACGCACGCAGAAAATCTTGCGCACACGTTACAATCCTGTCCGCTTTTGGAAGAGTAGGGTCATTGTGTTGCGGTCGCGGTGGACACGGATGACCAATATTTACAAACACCCGCCAGAATACACACCGCCGGCGGACATTATCCCCTCGAGATCAACACTAAATAATTCAAAATGTTCTCTCTCCCTTTCTCTGGTCTTTTTATCCGTTCTCTGTCTCTCTGTTCTGTTCTGGTCTGTCTGTCCTCACTATTCATAGCTCTTCACTTCACTTTGGTATTCCTTTTTCCCTTCGTTATCCTGTCTTTGGATTATTCTAACATGGATTTTAAGTCAAATTACAGTTTTTGAAAAAAAACTACCAAATTCTTCTACGAATAAAAACTTCTGTCTTTTTCTCTCTCCCTTTTAACATTTATTTCTAATTATTGATTGTGATAATTATCGATAGTAGTCACTACTCAGGGTATGGGCCAGATTAAAGAAGAATTGTCAATACTTAAATACTATTGATTTGTGAAATTTACATAGACCCCTATACGGGTTTTTGTAAGGGCCAGATTACAAGAACAATTGTCAATACTTATCTATCATTGATTGTCGATAATTAACGTTAGTCCCTACTCGAATAGGGGGCCATATTAAAGACACATTTGTCAATCTTATCTATTCATCTGCCTCTGTGATAAATTAACGATAGTCCCTCTAGAATAGGGGCCTATTAAAGAACAATGGGTCAATACTTATCTAATCACTTGATTGCTGATAATTAACGATAGTTCCCTACTCAGACTAGGGGCCATATTTAAGAACAACTAGTCCAATATTTATCTTGTATCCCTGGGTCAATTAAAGCGGTATCTCTCAACTTATATCAAAATAACTGTCTTCTGTTATGTTTATTAGTTGCATTAGTTGTGATATATCACATGAGAGTCCCTTCTCAGGGCAAGGGCTGGATGGAAAAACAAATCGTCAATACCTTATCTGTAAACATTGGGAGTTAAAATACAAAGCGCTCTGTTTCTGCCTTTCTGTCTGTCTGTCTTTCTGTCTTCTCTAACTCTCCTGTTGTTCTTCGATTTAAACATTATTCACAAGAAGTTAAATTAGGACACAAAGGGCAAACAATGCAGAAAAAAAAAATGTTACGGATCTGTCTCTAATTACTTTAACCATTAATTACAAGTGAACGAATGAATTTGCCTCTAGAATAACTACCTCTTTGTGTTCTGTGTCTTTGGTGTGTCTTTGCTTCTCTCTCTTTGGTCCTCTCTCTGTCTCTCCCGTCTCTCTCTCTGTCTCTATCTACATGTCTCTTCCTCTCGGACTCTCTCTGACTTCTCTCTGTCTCTCTCTGTCTCTCTGTCTGTCTGTCTCTGTCTCTCTCTCTGTTCCTGTCTCTCGCTATACCTCTACGCCTCTGTCTCTCATGTCTTATCTTTTCTGTCTCTCTTGTCTCTCTCTCCCTCTGTCTCTCCTCTGTATCTCCTGGTCCTCTCCCTGTTCTCTCCTCTCTCTCTTAGTTCTCTGTTCTCGCTACCTCTTTTGTCTCTGTCTTCTGTTCTACTCCCTCTGTTTCCTCGTTCTGTCCTCTTCTGGTCTCTCGTACCTCTATGCCTCTCGGCTCCTCTCTTTTCACCTGTCCTCTCTATGTCTCTCTCTCTCTCTGCCTCCTTCGATCTCCTGGTCTTCCCTCTTGTCTCTCTCTCTTCCGCTCTCTCTCTCTATCTCTCTCTCTCTCTCACTCCACACCCCCCACCCCCATCTCTGTCCTCTCCAATCCCTGAAGAGTCGTTTAGGGCGGCAGACAGCACTGCAAATTCATTTTTGTCAAAAAGACAGAAGGACAGACAGACAGAGAAACAAAGACGCACAAAAAAAAAAAAAATATATAAGACTAGGAGGAAGGAGCCTGGACTAGGACTATTTATGTAGCCATACCTACCTCCTACTAACCACCCCACACCCACCAACCCCCCATCTTGGTCCCATCCCACTTCTCTCCTTTCTAATCGTATCAAGGTAGCTCTCCCCCCTGCCCCATGCCCACCCCCCCCCCCCCCCCCCCCCGCCCATCCTTCCCAAATCTTATACCCCTCACCCCCCCCATCCCCCCCCCCCCCCCCCCCCCCCCCCCCCCCCCAATCCTAGCGCATCAGTCCTCATTCAATCACATGTACATGTTACACTACTTTTCGAAACATCTCAGACCTTGCTGGGGGGGAAAACCCTTTTCTCAGAAGTTTTTTAGTTCTTCAGGGGGTATTTTTTTTTCTTGTTGTCATTTTTTTTTTCTGTCCTACCTCGTGTGTTTCTTTGTATATTGACAGTCTGTCTTGGGTGTTGTTTTTTGTCTTTTTGTCTTTCATTGTCTTTATTTTTGTTTTTGTTTCTCTATCTTTGTTTCTTGTGTCCTTGTCCTTGTTGAGCTTGTTGTTGTCGTTGTTGGGTTGTTCTTCTTTCTTCTTTCTTTTCCTTCTTTCTTCTTCGTGACATTCTTATTTGAAAAACCAATCTCATGAAATATAGCTGTTTGTCTTTGATATATTTGCAGGTATCAAATCTGCATGTCAGTATTGTAATATGCCCTTCATGGGATGATTAAAGTGTTTTTGACCTTTGACTGACTTGACTTGACTTCGACTCTTTTCTTCTTCTTCTTCTTCTTAATCGTAATTATTTTTTTTTTCTTCTTCTTCTTCGTCTTCTTCTTCTTCTTCTGTTCTCTTCTCGTAATTCTTCTTTTGCAGATTCTTTGTAATTCTTCTTCTTCTTCGCAATTCTTCCTTCTTCGCAAACTCTTCTTCTTCGCAATTCTTCGCAAATTTTCTTTCTTCTTCGCATATTCCTTCTTCGTCCAAATTTCTTTTCTTCTTTATGCATTCTTCTGTTACTTCGGCCAATCTTCTTATCCCACAAAATCTTCTTCTTCTGCAATTCTTCCTCTACTTCTTCTTTTATTCTCTTCATCTTTTGTAATTCTTCATTCTTCTTTCGCACATTATAATTCTTTACAATTCTTTTTCTTCTTCTTCTTCTTCTTCTTCTTCTTCTTCTTCCTTCTTCTTCTTCTTCTTCTTCTTCTCTTCTTCTTTCTTCTTCTTAATTCTTCTTCTTTGCAATTTTTCTTTTCTTCTTCTTCTTCTTCTTCTCTTCAAAGCTTACCCTCCCTTTAACTTTTGTTTTTTTTTAATACAGCCTGGCTCGGCCTCATGGGGAGCCACTAGCAGTGGAGTGACGATTCATTCTGATTGGTCACTGCTACAGCACAACAAATAACCAGATTGGTACCAGGGATGTGGTGGTTAGGGAACCTGGATAGTGAGTGTCCTGTGTCTGTGAATGTGGTGTAAGTGTGAGAGAGAGGAGAACGATGAGAGAGGGGTGGCGACTCCCTCGATCTCCAATGTTCGTCCATCTCTTTCTTTCTTCTTTCTGCCTCTATGTCTCTGCTCTGTCTCTCCCTCCTCCCTACCTCCCCTGTTTGTCTGTCTTGGTCTGTCTCTGTCTCCTGTCTGTCTCTGTTTCTCTCTGTCCATGTCTGTCTGTTTGTCATGTATGTCGTCTCGCTCTCTCCCTATTCTTCTCTCTCTCTCTCTCTCTTTCTCTCTTCTCTCTCTCTCTCTCTCTTCTCTCTCTCTCTCCTCTCTCTCTCTCTCTCTTCTCTAGCTCTCTCTCTCTTGATTGGTAATTCAATCATACATAGGTCATTTGCCCTAAAGAAAGGTGTTCTACGCTCTCTCTTCTCTCTCTCACTCTCTCTCCTCCTCTCTCTCTCTCTTCTATCTCATCCTTTCTCCCTCCCCACTCTCTCTCTCTCTCTCTCTCTCTCTCTTTTCCTCTCTCTGTCTCTCTCAGTCTTATTCCTTCTTTCCTTCCCTCCTTTCTTTCTGTCCTACTTTCATTCATTCATTCATTCATTGTTCCATTATTTGTTTTTTTTTTCTCTTTCCTTCTTTCTTTCCCTTCTTTCTTCTTTCTTTCTTTTATTTTATCCTTTCTTTCCTTCTTTCTTTCCTTCATTCTTTCTTTCTTTCTTTTATTCTGTCTTTCTTTTCTCTTTTCATTCATTCAGTATTCATTCTTTCTTCTCATTCATTCATTCTTTATTTCTGTCCTTCTTCCTTCTATATTTCTTTCTTTCTTTATTTCTTTCTTTCATTCTTCTATTTTCTTTTCTTTTCTTCTCTTTCTTTCTTTCAATCAATCTATTTTCCATTCTTTCATTCCTTCTTTCTTATTTCTTTCTCTCCTTTCCTCCTTTCTTTGTTTCTTTCTTTCATTCTTTCTTTCTTTCTTTAGCTTTCAAAGAACATGTGCAAACCAGCTGGAAGGAGAAGGTGTGTGTGTGTGTGTGCAGGAAGTGCTGGCATTAGGTGAGAGGAGAGGCTGAATAGATCAGGAAACATACCCAATTGTTGGGGAAGTGTGTGTGTGTGTGTGTGGGGGAGAGAGAGAGAGAGAGAGAGAGAGAGACGAGAGACGAGAGGGGGGGGGGGGGGGGGGGGGGGGGGAGGGACGCGAGAGGCAGAATGAGACAGAGATAGAGATAAGTGTGTCTGGGGTGGTGGGGGGATGGAGAAGAAGGAGAGAAGAGAGAGAGAGAGAGTGAGAGAGAGAGAGAGAGAGAGAGAAAGAGCGATGAGCGCGAGCGGAGAGAGATGGAGAGTGAGAGCGAGACAGAGAAAGAGCAGAGATAGAGAAAGTGTTGGGGGGGGGGGGGGGGGGGGGGAGGGGGGGGGGTGGGCAGGGGGGGGGGGGGTTTTGATGGTGGCGGGGTGATGGAGAAGGAAACACAAACCGAGAGTGAGATGATCCTCTCCCCGAGAGTGTGTGAGACGTCGCAGTGTCGTGTGTGAGAGGCGAGATAGATAGAGAGAGACAGAGAGAGTTAGAGACAGGAGACACCGAGAGTTGTGCTTGTTGGTGGGGCGGAGAGAGTGGAGCGCGTGAGAGGCGAGATTAGGAGGAGCGGGATATAGTAGATAGAGAGGAGAGAGATGTGAGAGATGCGAGACAGATGAGAGGGAGGAGTCAGAGAGAGTGACAGTACGGGGGTTGTGAGAGAGACATGAAGAGAGTGACAGCGAGCTAGAAAGACAGAGAGAGAGTGAGAGAGAGAGAAGATAGGAGAGAGTGAGAGAGAGACAGAGTGGTGGGTAGAGTTAGAGGAGAGAGTGCGAGAGGACGGAGACAGAGAGAAGATTCGAGTGAGGCGTGTTTGGGGGGGGGGGCGAAGAAAGAGAGTGTGAGGGTGAGCCAGAGTGAGAGAAGATTAGCGAGAGTGAGAGAGAGGGAGGGATTACAACTAGTGAGGGTAAGAGAGATAGAAAGAGCGGGGTAAAGACGGACCCAGACTGTACAGACAGGAGACAGACAGGACAGAGAGTGTGCATGAGAGAAGATGGAGACAGAGACAGGGAGACAGAGAGAGAGAAAGGGAAAGATCGAGCGAGAGTCATAAGATGAGAGAGAGTTAAAAATAGAGACCCTTCTTGGGGGCTCATGACCCTTCACCTATGAATGAATTACCATCACACGAGAGAAAGAGAGAGGCCAGGTGAGAGGGGGGGGAGGGACGTCAGTACATACAGTCAGCCAGACATACAGAGAGATAGAAAACACAGAGGAGCGATAGGCAGGCAAAGGAGAATAGAAGAAAGAATAACACACAGCACACACACCCACACCACACCCACAACGCTGCGCGCACACACACTCTCTTTCGCTCTCTCTCTCTCTCTCTCTCTCGCTATCTCTCTCTTCTCTCTCTCTCTCTCTCTCTCTCTCTCTCTCTCTCTTCGGATGAGGACTATAAACCAATTCCCTCGTGTGCGAACGCACCCGAACATCATGGCGCACAAGTTTAAATCCTGTTCAGCTTTTTGTCAATGAGTAAGAAGAGTAGGCCATTGTGTGCCGGTTGCGGAAACAGATGACAGAATTTACAAAACGCATAAACACGGGGACTGGATGTGTAAAAAGAAACGCACACAGTGCTTATTCATTGTCCTCGATATAAAAGAATTTTTAAACATTTTTTATGTAATTTAAAATTTAAAATTTAAAATTTAAATCTCTCTTCTCATACAGGCCCACAACCTCACGCACACATAAACAACCACTCACACACACAGAGAGACACACACCACTCATTACACATACACACACAAACAAAACACACACACACTCATACGTACGCCACACATTCACACTCCACCAGAAAGGACAGACGAGGACAGAGAGAGAGAGAAAGAAGGGTAAAGAATAGTAAACAGAAAAGAAAATACACACAACGCGCACGACATACACATTCCACACACATTACGCCCACCCCCCACAACACACACCAAACATATGCATACACTCTCTCTCTCTGTGTCTCTCTCTTTACTCCCTCTCGCTTACAGACGACTACAAACTTCACCACCCACACATTAACACCTCCACTCACACACACAGACACACACTCATACACAATACACACACAAATATAAAAACACAACACTAAGTCACACCACATTACATACACACACAGAGGACACGAGGACACAGAGAGAGAGAGAGAGAGAGAGAGAGACGAACGAGAGAGAGAGCGAGACGACGAGAGAGGAGTAGAAGAGAGAGAGATGAGAGAGAGAAGAGAGCGGCTAAAAAGGAATAGTAAACAGGAAGAAATACACACACACGCGCGCCCGCAAAATTCCCCATAACATACGCACATCCCAAACACACACAGACAATATACACAACACAAATCACGCACTCTCTCTCTCTCTCCCTCTCTCTTTACCACAGGACACACAACTTCACACCACCACACTCACACACAACTTCACACACACCTATTACACCCACTCTCACACACAAACACACGACCACCAAACACAAATACACACACACAAATCACAACGCACACACACAAAAACACCACACACACACACACGCACACACAAACAAAACACACACACAACTTCACATATTGGAAACACCAATTATCTGCAGGAAGTTGACAGGTAAATATAGGTATACGACTCAATGTAGAGAGCAGGAGACGGAGAGTGAGACGGATGATCGGAGAGAGAGGAGAGGATGAGACGAGAGACGAGAGAGAGAGACGGATGAGGAGAGAGCTAGAGGATGAGAGGGAAGAGCGGAGAGAGAGAGAGAGGGTGAACGGTGAGGTGCGGAGGGAGGGAGTGGAGAGAGACGAGGAGAGGAGGGACGGAGAGGAAGAGAGAGGGAGATGATGACGAGAGAGAAGAATGAGAGAGAGAGAGAGGAGAGAGAGAGAGAGATAGAGTAGGAGAGAGGGAACTGGATCGTTTGAGAGAGAGAGGAGACGATTATAGACCGAGAGAGAGAAGAGAGCAGAAGGAGAGGGAGAACAGAAAGACGAGATGACCGAGAGGAGAGAGACGAGAGGGAGAGAGAGACGAGACAGAGAAGAGGGAGAGCGAGAGAGAGATGAAGAGGGAGGCAGAGAGCGGACTTAGAGAAGCAGAGCGAGAGAGAGGGGAGAGAGGAGAGATGAGAGGGAGAGAGAGGAGTAGAGAGAGGGGAAGCCGAGAGCGAGAGGAGGGAGAGAGGGAGAGAGGAGCGACGAGGAGATCGAGAGAGGAGGGAGAGAGAGGGAGAAGACGTGACGAGAGGGGAGAGAGGGAGAGAGAGGGATAGATGAGGACGAGGGAGACGAGCGAGAGGGAGAGGAGATGAGAGAGAGGGAGAGAGAGAGAGGGACGAGAGAGAAGAGAGGAGAGAGAGAGAGAGACATGAGGGAGAGAGACGGGAGAGATGAGAGAGGAAGAAGAGAGGAGAGCGAGGGAGGAGAGAGAGAGAGGGAGAGAGAATGCGAAGAGAGATGAGGAGAGAGAGGGATAGGAGAGGGAGAGAGAGGCAGATGGGAGATAGATTGAGAGGGAGCGGAGAACGAAGAGAGAGAGAGAGAAGAGGAGAGAGGGAGAACAGAGCAAGAGAGCGAGAGGAGGAAAGATGACGAGGGAGACGGAGATGAAGAGAGAGACGAGACGAGACGGATCGAGAATGGGAGAGAGAGCTAGAGGGAACGAGAGAGAAGATGAGAGACTACGGGATCTAGAGGAGAAAGAGAGAGAGGGAGGAGAGAAGAGATACGATAGAGAGGAGTGACGAATGGGAGGAGACGAGGGAGAGAGAGAGAGAGGACGAGAGGGAGGAGAGATGAGAACGTGAGGGAGAGAGAGAGAAGAGAGAGAGGTGAGGAGAGAGAGCAGCGAGAGGAAGAGACGGAATGAGGGACGAGAGAGGAGAGAGAGAGGCGGAGAGTGCAGAGACGTGACCGGAGAGTCGATGAGGAGAGGGAGAGCTCCCGACGAGAGGAGAGATGGGAGCGAGAGAGAGAGAGAGGGAGACGGATCGGAGATGAGAGGGAGAGAGGTGAGGATGCGAGAGTGAGTAGGGGGAGGAGAGACGAGAAAGAGAGGTGATGAGAGAGAATGGACGATGAGAGAGATGAGGGAGGGTCGAAGAGAGAGGAGAGGGAGAAGAGAGAGAGAGGGGAGTAGAGAGATGAGAGAGAGGGACGCGAGAGAGAGAGAGAGGGGAGACCGAGAGAGAAGAGAGGGAAGAGAGTGAGGGAGAGAGAGAGAGCGAGAAGGAGAGAGGAGAGAGAGAGAGAGAGAGGGTGAGGAGATGAGTAGGTCGGATGAGAGAGTGAGGGACGAGTGAGAGGAGGGGAGAGATGAGCGAGGAGAGAGGGAGGGATGGAGAGACGAGAGAGAGAGGGAGAGAGAGAGTGAGAAGGAGAGAGATGAGAGGGAGAGGGAGAGAGGAGGTGACGGGGGGAGAGAGGAGAGAGACGAGAGAGGGAGATGAGAGAGGAGGGAGATAGAGTGAGAGAGAGAGAGGATGAGGAGAATGATGAGAGAGGAGAGAGGAGAGAGAGAGGGAGAGAGAGAGATGGAGAGGAGATGACGAGAGGGAGGGAGAGGAACGAGAGAGATGAGAGAGAACGAGTGAGAGAGCGTGAGAGAGGAGTGAGGGAGAAAGAGAGAGAGAGCAGAGCCAAAGACTAGAGGGAGAGGATAAAGAGAGAGAGAGGGAGAGAAAAGATGTGAGAGGGCGGTAGGGATAAGAGACGTGACGAGATGAGAGCGGACGAGAGCTGACGAGAGAAGAGTGAGAGAGAGAGAACAAAGAGGACTGAGAGAGAGAGAGAGAGAGAGGAAATGAGAGAGAGAGGCGGGAGAGACAATGACCGTTGTGAGGAGAGGGTAGGAGAGATAGAAAAGATGCCGGGGGGAGAGGAGAGGAGACAGAGAGAGAGAAGAGATAGGGATTAGAGAGGAGGATTGGAGAGGAAGAGAGAGAGAGAAAGAGAGAGAGCGAGCTGAGAGCGAGGGGAGAGAGACGGAGGAGGGGGGGAGACGAGAGATTGAGTGCAAGATGAGAGAGGGAGAGAGAGAGAGGGTGATGATCGTCGAGTGAAAGACGCGCCGAGGGAGAGAGAGAGAGAGGGAGAGAGAGATAGAGGGACGAAGAGAGGGAGGACGAGGGGAGAGAGAGAGAGGAAAGAGAGAAAGAGAGAGAGGGGGTTGGTAGGGGAGACGTCGTGGAGAGAGAGAAAGATGAGAGACGCGAGAGAGAGATAGATGAGAGATGAGAGAGATAAGAGAGACGAGGGGGTGGGTTTATAGGCGGGAGACGTGGAGAGAGGATGATAGAGGAGAGAGAGAACAGAGGAGAGAGGGGCAGGATTTAGGGCGGAGTTAGGGCGGAGGGGAGATTGAGAGAGAGAGAAAGACCGGGAGAGGGTTATGGCGGGGGGGGCGGGGTACATGGTAAGCCTTTTAGGGTAGAGGGAGAGTGAGAGAGAGAAATTTGTGAGACTAGAGAGATACAGACAAACAGAGAACAGAGGCACACGAAAGACAGAGAGGACAGATAAAGTTGTGAGACAAAGACAGACAGACAAGTACTTAGGAGGCGAGAGTGAGAGAGAAGGGGGGGGGGCCGGTAGGAAGGAGAAGTGAGAGATGAGAGAGAGAAGAAGAGAGAGTGAGGATGAGAGAGCAAAGAGAGAAGAGAGAGAGGAGAGAGAGAGTGAGAGAGAGAGGGAGAAGACTGAGAGAGAGCAAGAGTAGATGGAGAGAGAAGAGATGAGAGAGTGAGAGAACAATTTTCATTGAGGGAAACGAATACTCACAAGGGTAGCTTGTTTCCACTCAAAATCTCAGTCAAAAAACTTAAATCAGTCAAACAATCCACTCTGTACAGTCTGTATGTCTGTCTCGTCTGTTTGTCTGTCTGTCTGCTCTGTCTGTCTGTCTCTCTCTCTCTCTCTCTCACTCTCTCCCTGTCTGTCTATCTCTCTTTCTCTCGCTGACTCTTCTTCTTTGTGTCTCTCTCCTGTGTGTTCTCTCTGTCTCGCCCGGATGGGTAACCATTTCCGAATCGGAATCAAATCTCTGTCTCTCTTTGTCTGTTTGACTGTTGTATGTCTTCTCTCTCTCTCTCTCTCTCTATCTCTACTCTCTTCTCTCTCTCTAACTCTCAGTTATGAAGTAATTAGGATGTATAACTGATTATTACAAACCCTAATTATGCTTGTGGAATTTTATTCCTTTTTTTAAAAATTAATATACTATTTCTAGTTGTACTGTTTATAGAAGGCAACTCTTTTGCGTTTGCCTTATCTCAAACACCACACACACACACAAACCACACTCACACAAAACACCCACCATCACCACACGCACCCTCCAACACTCACAACACACACACAACACACACACACTCCCATCATACACCCCCTCTATCTCTCACCCACAATCCATAAACCACTCACACACACTCACAACACCCACTCTCACACAACACACACAAACACACACACATACTCGCACACTTACACTACACACTCTCTCACACATACACTTACTAAACACCCAACCACATAAAACACATCTCACACACACACACTTATTCAAAACACAGATACACACCACACACAACACACAACAAACACCACACAAACACACTCAACAAACACACACACACCCCCCACCCCAACCCCACCCCATATCCCTTCAATCACTGAAAACCATCCATACTTTTTTTCAAAACTCTCATTCCACCCACTCTGTCTCTGTCCTTTACTTATTTCTAAAAGACACATCATTCCCGGATCACGTCTATCCCCGTTTGTAGCGCAGCGTACGGGAAACGCCCATGCGTTTGCACAGTTTGTGTTTGGTCAGTCCGTAGACAGCAATCAGCAAATCGATAGGGATGGAGGGGGGGGGGGCTGGGGGCGGAGGGAGATGGGATGGGACGAAGAAGTTACGAAGAAAGTCCTGAGGTCTCTTGAAACTCAATCTTCCACTTTTCGTAACTGTGGCCTGGCTTGAAAAAGAAATAATCTCCCGAAAACCAAGCCCCCTCTATCTCTCTCTCCCTTGCCTCCCCCCCCCCCCTCTCTAGTCTCCCTCCCCTACCCCTACCCCTCCAACCCTCCCTATACCCTAGTCTCCCCCCCCCCCCTGTCCTCCCTTCCTCTCCTCAGTCTCTCCAGCTCCCCCCCCCCCCTACACACACACACACACACCCTCTATTTTACCTTAGCCTCACTAATTTTTTTTTTTTGCTATTTATATAGACAGCATTTTTGCTCATATGACAGACAGCTATCGTTGCTGTTTTAGTGTTCAAAGATGAAGAAGAATTGCGAAGAAGAAGAAGAAGAAGAATTGCGAAGAAGAAGAATTGCGAAGAAGAAGAATTGCGAAGAAGAAGAAGAAGAGAATGAAGAAGAGAAGAAGAAAAGAAGAAGAAGATGAAGAAAAAAGAAGAAGGAAGAAGAAGAAAAGAATTGGCGAAGAAGAAGAAGAATTTCAAAGAATGGAAAGAAAAAGAAGAAAATTGCGAAGAGAAGAAGAAGAATTGCGAAGAAGAAGAAGAAGAAGAAGAAGAAGAAGAAGAAGAAGAAAGAAGAAGAAGAAGAAGAAGAAGAAGAAGAAGAGAAGAGAAGAAGAAGAAGAAGAGAAGAAGAAGGCAAAGAAAGCAAGAACAAGAACAAGAACAAGAATTGCGAAGAAGAAGAATTGCAAGAAGAAGAAAAAGAATTGCGAAGTAAAAGAAGAAGAAAAATGCGAAGAATTGCGAAGAAAATAGCAGAAGAAGAGAATGAGAAGAAGAAGAAGAAGAAGAAGAAGAAGAAGAAGAAGAAGAAGAAGAAGAAGAAGAAGAAGAAGAAGAAGAAGAAGAAGAAGAAGAAGAGAGAAGAGAAGAGAAGAAGAATGGAAGAAGAAGAAGAAGAAGAAGAAGAGAAGAAGAAGAAGAAGAAGAAGAAGAAGAAGAGAGAAGAAGAAGAAGAAGAAGAAAGAAGAAGAAGAAGAGAGAAGAAGAGAATTATGAAGAAGAACTGAGAAGAAGAAGAATTGCGAAAAAGAAGAAGAAGAAGAATTGCGAAGAAGAAGAATTGCGAAGAAGAAGAAGAAGAACAAGAAGAAGAAGAAGAAGAAGAAGAACAACAACAACAACAAACAATTGCGAAGAAGAATTGCGAAAAGAATAAGAATTGCAAAGAAGAGAATGCGAAGAAGAAGACTGCGAAGAAGAAGAAGAATGCAAAGAAGAAGAATTGCGAAGAATTGCGAAGAACAAGAAGAAGCAGAAGAAGCAGAGGCAGAAGAATTGCGAAGAAGACGACGAAGAAGAAGAATTGCGAAGAAGAATTGCGAAGAAGAATTGCGAAGAAGAATTGCGAAGAACAAGAAGAACAAGAAGAAAAGAAGAACAAGAATTATGAAGAAGAATTGCGAAGAAGAACATGATTAGACGGGGAGTGAAAGAAGGTACGGGATGGTTCAGTGGTTAGAGCATTGTGCACGTGTTCTGACAGTAACTCAGTACCTGGGTTCGAGTCTTTGTCCAGTTGTACGTTTAAGAGGAATTATTTTTCTTACTTTTTGTCTGGAGTTCATAATTGGTACTGACACTATTTCCAGGAAAATTGGAGGTGGGGGATATTTTTTGGTTTTTTTGGTTTTTGTTTGTTTTGGAGGTTTTTTCCGGGAGTTTTTGTGGGGTTTTTTCGTTTCTTGGCTAAAACTCCAAGGTTTACCAACGGTGAATTTTCTGGGGGGCGTGTGTTTGACCTTTGTTCGCTCAACCATGAAGGTAGCGCATTCCGACCTCTGAGATAGAAAGTCGTCTGAATGAGATGGTAAATCAAGCAAGGTTCTGTGAGCACATGTTTAACACCATGTGATTGTCAGGTTGTGTGTGTGTGCATGTGTTGTGTGTGTGTGTATGTGTTAGGTGTTGTGTTGTGTGTAGATGTTTGTGTTGTGTGTGTTATGTGTTGTGTTGTGTGTAGGTGTGTGTGTGTTGTGGTGTGTTATGTGTTTGTGTGTAGGTGTGTGTGTGTGTAGGTGTGTGTGTGTGTTATGTGTTGTGTGTAGGTGTGTGTGTTGTGTGTGTGTTATGTGTTGTGTGTAGGTGTGTGTGTTGTGTGTGTGTATGTGTTGTGTGTAGGTGTGTGTGTGTAGGTGTGTGTGTGTGCTGTGTGTGTGTGTGTTGTGTGTGGTGTGTGTGGTGTTATGTGTTGTGTGTGTTGTGTGTGTGTGTAGGTGTGTGTGTGTTGTGTGTGTGTGTGTGTGTGTGTGTAGTGTGTGTGTGTGTGTGTTGTGTGTGTGTTGTGTGTGTGTTTTGTGTGTGTTATGTGTTGTGTGTAGGTGTATGTGTGTGTGTGTGTGTGTAGGTGTCAAGTCAAGTCAAGTCAAGTCAAAATTTTATTTCCAGATGGTACATTGAATAAGCAATGCATTTGCTTTTTTTCATCAAGCCATCTATCTAAGAACAAATTTCGTAATGATTATACTAAGACATTACATTATTGCATCATTTACCATTAAATTAAACCAGTAAAAAAAATAATAATAAAAAAGAGGAAAAAATCGATAAGGAAATACATTCAAAATACAAATTACCACATATACATATACACGCACACACATACTCATGCACACCTGAGCGCGTGCGCGCTCACGTCCACACACACATTTAGATAAAAATGTTTTAAGAATTAAAAAAAGAAAATCATAAAACGTCAGGACAAACAAATTACTTCACTTACTGTTTCATCCATTTTTTCACGTTTATACTTTAGATAATAAAAAAGGTACAGGAATAAAACGTTAGAAAATACTAGGCATTCGTCATTACTGATAATATTACCTTCAATGACCTCCCTCCTCTCCTCCTCCACCAAGCAAACGTGTGCTTTTTATGCGCTCATACTTTTCAAATAGCGCTTTTTTTAAAATGACATATTCACACAATAACTATCAAAGCAAGAGAAGTCAAATAAGATTACAATAATGATTATTATAATAGAGATACAATTATAACAACAATCACCCATCACCATGAGACAACAATATAACAAATGATGTGTGTGTGTGTAGGTGTGTGTGTGTGTAGGTGTTTGTGTGTGCATGCCTGCGTGCGTACGTATTATTAAGGATAGTCCCCTTCTCAGGGAAAGTCCGGTGTGAAAAATGTATGTCAATACTTATCTGTAACCAAGCTCTCTCTCTCTCTCTCTCTCTCTCTCTCTCTCTCTCTCTCTCTCCTTCTCTCTCTCTCTCTCTCTCTCTCTCTCTCTCTCTCTTCTCTCCCTCCCTCTCTCTCTCTCTCTCTCTCTCTCTCTCCTCTCTCTCTCTCTCCTCCCTTCCTCTCTCTCTCCTCTCTCTCTTCTCTCCCCTCGCATCTCTCTCTCTCTCTTCTCTCTCTCTCTCTCTCTCTCTCTCTCTCTCCTCTTCTCCTCTCTCTCTCTCTCTCTCTCTCTCTCTCTCTCCCTCTCTCTCTCTCTCCTTCTCTCTCTCTCTCTCTCTCTCTCTCTCTCCCTTCCTCCCTCCACCCCCCTCTCTCTCTCTCTCTCTCTCGGGGGACGGGATAGCCTGGTGGTTAGAGTGATGTATTCGTGATCTGCTAACCCGGGTTCGATTCTCGTTCAAGAGGATTTTTTCCTCTAGAGTTAACATCAGTGCCGACTCCACTCTTCCCTAAAGTCTTTC
>CM054156.1:56793989-56801489 GCA_028751875.1 Rapana venosa
TGCTAGATGGAAAGGGCAAAGATGTCTGTCGCCATGTCGGTAAATATCTGTTTCATGCTATTAGAAGAAGACAGGCAGTTCTTGAACAGATTCAACACCCTCACCACTTTCCCAATGTTTACCTGAGGTTCGTCCAGAGATTTTCTTGTGCACGGTTTGTTTTTCTTTCTCTAGAAGGAATCGATAATACAAAGTTGTATACCAGAAAGTTATGAATGTGGAAAATCTAAATGACTTTTTGTGCAATTATAAATGCGTTGTGCCTTTGTATTCTGATTGGGAAAATGTTATTTTCCAGCTGTCATATTAATGGACGATCCCACCCTACCCTCCCTCAATATGTATGTATGCCTATGGCCAAAACACATTAAACAGTTGAGTCTTGAGTCTTGAGTCTCTTCTTTTCACTTTTCATGTCCATGGTTTGTGCTCTTTCATTTTGGAGCGAATTTGTGTGTGAGTATTTTTCACACGCCCACATCCGCAAGTTGTGGTTTTGTTAAATTTCATGTACCCCTTGGGGGGTTTTCTTGAAATAAAATCTTGAATCTTCAATCTTCAACTGCCTACCTAAGATTTCAAGACAAGCAGAGGATTCCTATCTCATGAAAGTTAATTAAGAACAAAGTCATTTACCTCATCTTTCGAGGCAGATAACTAGTCTCTGTCTGTCTGTGTCCGTCTGTGTCTGTCTGTCTGTCTGTTTCTCCCCCCCCCCCCCCTCTCTCTCATTTTATCTCTCTCTCATTCTCTCTCTCTCTCTCAATCTCAGATGTTATCTTTTCAATGCTTTGATAGTACGGCAGGAATATGTTGAAAATATGGAGAATGGACATTGAATAACTGTTTAATGTACACAACTGTTTAAAGAAGATAATTTGGTCTCATTTTTGGATAGTCCCATGTTCACATTAGTTATGTTTTGGCAGTTGCCGTATATATGCCATGTTTTGTTTTGGCTTCGTTTTGATATGCTTGGTTTGATCCATTCTAGGGGCTGGTGGCCTGAAGAATAAACTTTGTTCATTGTTCATTTTCCCTCTTTCTCTCCCTGTTTGTGTGTCTCTAGCTCTGTCTGTCTATCTATCTATGTAAGAGAGACAGAAAGACAGACCTCTCTCTCTCTCTCTCTCTCTTCTCTCTCTCTCTCTCTCTCTCTCTCTTCTTCTTCTCTTCCCTGTTTGTGTCTCTGTCTATCTATCTATGTAAGAGAGACAGAAAGACAGACTAACAGCGCTCTCTCTCTCTCTCTCTCTCTCTCTCTCTCTTCTCTGAGACAGAGACCAAGACAGAAACAGACAGGCAGACAGACAGACAGACAGACAGACAGAAGAGAAGGTTAGATTTACCAGTCAATAGACGGACAAGCTTAGAAGGTTGGTTATAATTAATTCAAGCCGTGTTAACTTTAAAACCAAAAGAATTTTTCTTGGCAAGAAAACTTTCTCACTCTCTCAAAGACAGACTAGGACAGACAGACAGACAGACAGACAGACAACCACACACACACACACACCACACACACACACACACACACACACGACAACACACACCACCAACAACACACCCCACACACCAACACACACACACCACGGGAGAGACGGGATAGCCTAGTGGTCAGAACATTGCGCTCGCAATCTGACGACCCGGGTTCGATTCCCGTTCAAGGGGGATATTTTCCCCTGGAGTTTACATCAGTGCAGACTCCACTCTCCCCAAAAGTCTTTCGGATGAGACTATAAACCGAGGCCCCGTGTGCGAACGCACGCAGAACATCTTGCGCGCACACGTTAAATCCTGTTCCGCTTTTCGTAAGAGTAGGCCATTGTGTGCCGGTGGGAACAGATGACAGAATTCACAAATCCGCATACACACGGGAACTGGATGTAAAAAAGCACAGAAGCGCTTATTCCACTATCCTCGATATATAAGAATGAAATAAATAAAATAAAAATAAATAAATAAACACACACACATACACACACACATACACACACACACACACACACACACACACACACACACACACACACACACACACACACACACACACACACGGAGAAGAGAAGGTTGGATGCAGCGAAGTCAATAGAAAGACAGGCTTGGAGGGTACTTTATTTTAATTACTGCCATGTTCGCTCTTAAACCACATGAAGTTTTCTTGGCACACACTCGCACACTCACAGACAGACAGACAGACAGGCGCACATAGAGACAGACACACAGATACACAGACACACAGACACACACACGCGCACACACACACATGCACACACACACGTGGACTATTTGAGGGTGCCTTGAACTTCCCTCTTGTGTTCGCTGCCACATGGTATTATGATTTACACACACACACACACAACAGACAAACAGACAGAGACATAGAGAGACAGACAGACAGACAGACAGACAGAGAGACAGACAGAGAGACAGACCGACCAAGACAGACAGAGACAGACAGAGACAAGAGACAGACAGACAGAGACAGACAGAGACAGACAGAGACAGAGAGACAGACAGACACAGACACAGATATAGAGAGACAGACATACAGACATAGAGAGACAGAGAGACAGACTAGACAGACAGGACATAGAAGACAGACAGACCTAGACAGACAGAGACAGAAGACAGACAGACAGACAGAGACATAGAAAGAGACAGACAGACAGACAGACCTAGACAGACAGACAGACAGAAAGAGAAAGATATAGAGAGACAGATACATAGAGACAAAGAGACAGAAGGACAGACAAAGAGGGGGGGAAGAGACTGAGACAGAGAGACCACAAAAAAAGGAAAGAAAGACACACACACCGAGAGATCAACAGACACAGAGAGAAAGACAGAGACAGAGAGAGACACACAGAGACAGACTCAGAGACAGAGAGACAGACATACGGGCGCACAGAGATAGAAACGGTGACAAGTCACAGAGATAGAGAGAAAGAGAAAGAGAGATGAAGAGAGAGAGAGACAGACAGACAGACAGATATAGAGACACAGAGAAACAGAGAAAGACAGACAGAAGACAGACAGACAGACAGACAGAGAAAGAGACAAAGAGACACAGAGGACACAGACAAAGAAAGAGGGGAAAGGAGAGAGACGCACAGACAAAACTCAGACAGACAGACAGACAGACAGACAGACAGATGCGAAAGATGGAATCCTTATAGTCGCCCGAAGGATTGGTTAGGTGGGTGGTTTTCAAATGAAAGCCAGGTTAGATCTTCAACAATCAGAAGTTTTCTTGGCACACACACACACACACACACACATGCACGCACGCACACACACACGCACAACACACATACGCACGCGCGGGCACACACACACACACATTATAATTTTTGCCTACTGTCAGTTAATGTGAAAAGACGTTAAATTCAAGAAGAACACACACACACATTACCGTCTAAAAATTATCCCTTAACAGTGAACAGACGTTAAATACAAGAACGAAAATAAACACACACATGCACGCACACGCACGCATGCACGCACGCACACACACGCACACACACATACACACGGTACACACACACACAGAGGAACACACACACACACGCACACACATATACACAAGCACACATACACACACGCACACACACAGACACACACACGGTTCACACACATATCAACACACACTGATAAACACACATACACAGACACACAACACACGCATAAACAACACACATACACACACAGTGATACACACATATACACAGACACACAACACACACATACACACACATACACACAACACACTACACACACACTGATACACACGCATACACAGACACACAACACATTCAGACACAGACATAGAGACACACAAACAACACAGACACACACACAGACAGAACAACACACACACACACAACACACACCACACACACACACACACACACACACACACACACTGTGGACCCTTGAGAGTTCCAGACTCTCTGGAACTCTGCTCTTGTGTTCACCTGTCCTGTGGCATTACAGTCTGGAACGAGAGAGAGAGAGAGAGAGAGAGAGAGAGAGAGAGAGAGAGAGAGAGAGAGACAGACAGACAGACAGACAGAAGACAGAGAGACGAGACAGAGAGAGACAGAGACAGAGAGAAACACGAGAGAGAGACACAGAGAGACAGACAGATGGACAGACAGACAGAGACAGGGGGGAGGGAGAGAAAGACACAGAGACAGACAGACAGACAGAGACATAGAGATAGACAGACAGAGAGAGACAGACAGACAGAGAAGGGGAGAGAAAGACAGAGAGACAGAGACAGGGGAGAGAGAAGGCAGACAGAGAGACAGACAGGCAGACAGATAACAGACAGACAGAGACATAGAGAGAAAGACAGACAGAGACAGGGTGGGGAGAGAGAGGAGGGGAAGAGGGGGGACAGACAGACAGATGGACAGACACAGACATAGAGAAAGAAAGACAGACAGACAGAGACATGGGAGAGAGACAGACAGACAGACAGATAGACAGGCAGACAGACAGAGACATAGAGAAAGACAGACAGGGAGAGAGAAGGGGGAGACAGACAGACAGATAGACAGACAGACACATACATAGAGAGACAGACAGACAGAGAGGGACATAAGTCAAGTCAAGTCAAGTCAAAAACACTTTAATCATCCCATGAAGGGCAATTACAATACTGAGAGAAATAGAGAAAGACAGACAGACAGAGACAGGGAAAGAGTGAAAGACAGAGAGAGAGAGAGAGAGAGAGAGAGAGGAGAGAGAGAGAGAGAGAGAGAACAATAAGAGAGAGAGAGCAAAAAACAAAAGCAACAACAACAACAACAAAAACAACCAACAAACCAAACAAACAAAAACAATCAACAACAACAAACAAATCCCCAAGCAGTCATTAAAAACAGCAACACACAAAAAACAGCAAGGAATGAATAGAAAGGAAAACAACAAACAAACAAAAACAGAAAAAGAAAAAAGAAAGAAAGAAAGAAAAGAAAAGAAAGAAAGAAAGAAAGAAAGAAAAACACGGCAGAGTAAATCAAACAAGACTGAAAGCCTGAAACGGAATAAGAGCACACTTAACTGAAAGGAAATTAAGAGTGGGGAGCGGGGGGGATGGGGGGGGGGGGGGGGACGAGGAGGGGGGGGGGGTAAGGTTCATGTCTCATTTACATTTTACATATATTTACGTGATAGTATTCTGTACAAACGGAAGTAAACAAGAAGAGAGAAGGAAAGAAAGAAAGGAGGAAAGAAATAAAAGAAAGAAAGAAGGAAAATAAAGAAACAAACAAAGAAAGAAACAAATGAAGAGAGAAAGAAAGAGAGAAAAGAAGAAAGGAAGGAAGGAAAGACAGAAAGAAAGAAGAAGAAGAAAACTGAAAAAGAAGAAAGAAAGAAAGAAAGAAAGAGAGAGAGAGAGAGAGAGAGAGAGAGAGAGAGAGAGAGAGAGAGAGAGAGAGAGAGAGAAAGAAAGAAGAGAGAGAGAGAGAGAGAGAGAGAGAGAGAGAGAGAGAGAGAGAGAGAGAGAGAGAGGAAGAAAGAAGGAAAGAAAGAAAGAAGAAAAAAGAAAAAGAAAGAAGCAAAAAAACCCAAAAGAAAATCAAAACATGACAATTATGGAAGAAGAAAAAGAAAGAAAGAAACAAAGAAAGACAGACAGAAGAAGACGAAAGAAAGAAAAACAAACAAACAAACACATCGATAGAAAGACGCAAACACATTGATAGAAAGAAAGAAAGACAGACCGAAAGAAAGACAGACAGACAGACAGACAGAAAGAACAGACAGAGAAGAAAGAAAGAAAGAAAGAAAGAAAGAAAGAAAGAAAGAAAGAAAAACACGGCAGAGTAAATCAAACAAGACTGAAAGCCTGAAACGGAATAAGAGCACACTTAACTGAAAGGAAATTAAGAGTGGGGAGCGGGGGGGATGGGGGGGGGGGGGGGGGGGGGGGGACGAGAGGGGGGGGGGGTAAGGTTCATGTCTCATTTACATTTTACATATATTTACGTGATAGTATTCTGTACAAACGGAAGTAAACAAGAAGAGAGGGAAGGAAAGAAAGAAAGGAGGAAAGAAAGTAACAAAGAAGAAAGAAGAGAAATAAGAAACAAACAAAGAAAGAAACAAATAGAAGAAGAGAAAGAAAGAGAGAAAAGAAGAAAGAAGGAAGAAGGAAAGACAAAAGAAAAGAAAAGAGAAGAAAAAGAAGAAAGAAAACTGAGAAGAAAGAAAGAAAGAAAAGAAAGAAAGAAAGAGAGAGAGAGAGAGAGAGAGAGAGAGAGAGAGAGAGAGAGAGAGAAAGAAAGAAGAGAGAGAGAGAGAAGAGAGAGAAGAGAAGAGAAGAGAGAGAAGAAAAACGGAAAGAAAGAAAAAAAAAAAGAAAAAGAAAGAAGCAAAAAACCCAAAAGAAAATCAAAACATGACAATTACGGAAGAAGAAAAAGAAACAAAGAAACAAAGAAAGACAGACAGAAGAAGACGAAAGAAAGAAAAACAAACAAACAAACACATCGATAGAAAGACGCAAACACATTGATAGAAAGAAAGAAGACAGACAACAACAGAAAGACAGAAAGAAAGAAAGAAAGAAAGAAAGAAAGAAAGAAAGAAAAGAAAGAAAGAAAGAAAGAAAAGAAAAGAAAGAAAGGAAGGAAGAAAGAAAAACACGGGAGAGTAAACCGAACAAGACTGAAAGCCTGAAACGGAATAAGCACACTTAACTGAAAGGGAATTAAGGAGGTGGCGGGGTGGGGGGGGGGGGGGGGGGGGATGACGAGAGGGGGGGGGGGGTAAGGTTCATGTCTCATTTACATTTTACATATATTACGGGGATAGTATTCTGTACAACGGAAGTAAACAAGAAGGAGAGAAGGAAGAAAGCAAGGAGGAAAGAAAAAAGAAAGAAAGAAAAGAAGGAGGAAGAAGAAACAAACAAAGAAAGAAACAAATGAAGAGAGGGAAAGAAAGAGAGAAAAGAAGAAAGGAAGGAAGGAAAGACAGAAAGAAAGAAGAAAGAAGGAAAACTGGAAGAAGGAAAGAAAGAAAGAAAGAAAACCTGAAAGACAGAAAGAAAGAAAGAAAGAGAGAGAGAGAGAGAGAGAGAGAGAGAGAGAGAGAGAGAGAGAGAGAGAGAGAGAGAGGAGAGAGAGGAAGAAAGAAGGAAAGAAAGAAAGAAGAAAAAGAAAAAGAAGAAGCAAAAAACCAAAGAAAATCAAAACTGACAATTACGGAAGAAAAAGAAAGAAAGAAACAAAGAAAGACAGACAGAAGAAGACGAAAGAAAGAAAACAACAAACAAACACATCGATAGAAAGACGCAAACACATTGATAGAAAGAAAGAAAGACAGACCAAAGAAAGACAGACAGACAGAAGAAAGACAGAAAGAAAGAAAGGAAAGAAAGAAAGAAAGAAAAAAAAAGAAAGAAGAAAGAAAGAAAGGAAGGAAGAAGAAAAACACGGCAGAGTAAATCAACAAGACTGAAAGCCTGAACGGAATAAGAGCACA
>CM054156.1:56811642-56824142 GCA_028751875.1 Rapana venosa
GCGAGGCGTCAGAAACCTCAACTTATCCAGGGGCCAGCATATTGAGGGCGGCGCCCATCTCCTATCCCTTGCTGCTTTACCTTCCCTGATCGTAAAGAGGCAGGTACCCATTTACAGCTGGGTGAACTGTACTGAAGGCAAGGCGCGTAAACGGTCACCTATCGAACTGGTAACCCTGCTCGATGCTGCTTAACCTTGGCTGGGGGAAAGAGAGTGCTCTGACCACTGAGCTATCCCGTCCCTGGCAAAAACGGTGTGGTGAACCTCAAAACTCATCAATATCATTGTCAATGATCAGCGTGGTCATGTGCACGCACACACACACACACGAGCGTGTGTGTGTGTGTGTGTGTGTGTACGCGCACGCAGGCATGCATGCGTGTTCTTGCGTGTACGTGTATGTATCTACGTGCATGCGTTTGTGTGTGTGCGCGCGTGCGGGCGCGCGTGCATGCATACAATGGATGCATGCCTGTATGTTTCTGTACGCACACGCGTGTTGTGTGTGGCTGACGCACTGCCTTACGCATGCTTCTGTTCAGCTGAATCTCTCTCCGCAGGCCTGGTGTGGTAGCGTGAAGGATTGCAGGCAGATTAAATTTGCCAAGAATACACAATCCTCTCCCCTTGCTGTCTGATCCATTGCCATGCCCAGACAGTCAGTCAGTCAGCTCAATGTCTTGACGTGCTGAACCGTATACACATGTATGCAAACTCTAGCAGGCTTGTGGTCACGATGGGTCATTGTGTTTCTGTAACGGCCCGTGAAAACCGTGTGGTATTTTGGCTGACCATGCGAACCAGGGCCAATCTGGTTCTGTTGCTTTTGTTTGGTCACATGTGGTTGCATTTCCTGTGTCTGTGTGTTTGTTGGCCTGTTTGTCTGTATGTATGTTTGTTTGTCTGTCTGTTTGTCTGTCTGTCTGTCTGTGAGGGAGAGACAAGGACAAGGACAACATGTGAGAGGAAAAGAAAATAAATAAAATAATGGGTGGGTTGCTCTTGTGGCAACATACTCTCCGAACTCTGATAACTCTGCTGTGACTTAGAGTGATATACAATACAACAAATGTTATTGTTCATATAGCTTTAAAGCCCTTCAAATTGTGGGGTGGTGGACACAGTAATACATTGGAAACAATGCATCAATCATAAATTCAAAATCTAATTATCACATATATAGGCATGTAGGCAATACTCAGAGCACTCGCTTTCCCCCAGCTAAGGTTCAGCAGCATTGAGCGTGGTTACCAAGTGGATGGGTGACCTTTCGCGCGCCTTGGCTTCAGTAAGTCCCCCCTCAGTTCACCCAGCTGTAAATGGGTACCTGCCTCTTTAGCGTCACAGAAGGTAAAGCAATGGGCGCCACCCTCAAAATGCTGGCCCCTTGAGAAGTTGAGGTCTCTGATGTCTCACCCCCCTACGACCACATAGGTAATGGGGCACCTTTACCTGTTTAGGCACTACTCACGAATGCAGGCACGCATGCACGCATACACGCATTGCACTGCACACTCGCGCGCACGCATGTACTTATACACATCATAATAATAATAGTATGGGATGTTTTTCAATTTCTTTTTTATTTTATTTTAAGTATAATGAATAAAGACACGCTTATTTTCACATCCAATAGATCTGAAGTTGTATTGAAACTGTCGGCTAGTTCATTTTCTCCATTTAAGTGGCCAGATATACCTTCCCGGGGGATTCCATCTCTCTGTGGTTCATATAACTATAAAATGTTGACATTCTAGCTTTTAATTTTTTTTAAAAGAGCAAAGGGATATTCAGATGAGGTAAATCTAACACTTTCCCCATTCATTACAAGAATGCTATCACATAGTTTTAAAAACACAGCAAAAGAAATTTTTCATGTGAGGAAAGGAGACTTGTTGTCTAAATGTACACAACAAAACAACCACACACTCACACCCATACACACACACACACACACACCCCCACACACACACACCAGAGTTTCGTTAAAAACATAAGAAAGTTATATTTGCTACACAAAGCAACTAATAGTTTTCCTTGGCTTGTAGATGGACGTTGAACTGTTTCAAGACAATAAGTTAACAATGCGTTTTGCATGTGCGGGAATAATATAATAACAATAGACCATGTATTAGGACGTCACAGCTTAAAAGGTCGTGTTGTGTGTGTGTGGTGGTGTTTGTGTGCAACGTGCGCGCGCGTGCGTGCGGTGTGCGTGCGTGCGCGCCGCGCGTGTGTGTGTGGTGTGTGTGTGTGTGTTGTGTGGGACTTATCTTCTTCATCAGCAATTTTTTTGGGCAGCCATCACTTATGCATGATTTTTTTCAGAACCGCTATTGCATATTCCTTACTGGTTTATTGTTATAAATACTTTGAATACTTTGAATTTTAAAGACGCTCTAATGCAGTTCCTTTCATTCCCCCCCCCCCCCCCCCCCCTTTGATCGTTAAGTATAATTAGCCGCATGTGTACTTTTTACGGTAGTTTTTAATTATAAGGATGTGTGTGTGTGTGTGTGTGTGTGTGTTTTTTTTTTGGTTTGTTTGGGTTTTCTTGGTGGGGAAAGGGGAGGGCTGCTTGTTTGTTGTTGTTTTATTTTAATTATAACTTTATTTTTAAGATTACTGTTTGGTGTCTGGTTGATATTTTCATTGTTGTTTGGGTAATTTAATAGGCCCTAACTGAAATTTTCCCTTTCACTTGTGTTTACCTGGGTTATCACTTCTTTGCAAGTTCAAGTTCAGAAACACATTTTACTCCCTATTCAATGTAGGAATTAGGTCTTTCAAACAAGGGGGTTTTTTTTAATCATTCAGTGTTTGTAGATATTTTTGAGATTCCTTTCTTGTACCTACCCAACGTCCTCCCCCAATACCACAACTTGTGAAGAGACTGGAAATGAATCTGAACATATGCACACCCACGTAGCCAGGTTGTAAAAACACTCTCCACCCCCCAACCCCCCCCCCCCTCACCCTTCCCTCCCTTCCTTTCCCTTTTCTTGTTTTCTTTACAGTTTGTTAAACATCATCTTCTTGACAACTTTCTTTCCTTTTCCCTAGCATTCTTTTTTCCCTTTTCCCCTCCTTCTTTCATTCCTTCTTTTATTTTTTTTTTCCCTTTCTTCTTTCATTCTGCCCTTTCCCTCTTTCTCTTCGTTTTCTTTCTTTCTTATTTTTCTTCTTGTAGAACGAGTAATACCGAAGAGAAGAAGCAGTCACAAAAATAAAACCTGACTGTATGCGACTGACTGACTGCTAGCTACTGGCTAACCCCGTACTGTTTTATTGGTAAATAACAACCCTTTCTTCTTCTTCTTCTTCTCTTCTTCTTCTTCTTCTTTTTCCCTTCTGTAAATTACGACCCTCTTCTTCTCTGTAAATTACGACCCCTCTTCTTCTTTTTCTGTAAAATTACGACCCTCTTCTTTCTTCTGTTAATTACGACCCCTTCTTCTTCCTCGAAAAATTACATAAAGAAAAACAAAAAGCAAAAAAGCATATCAGCTGGTGAAGACCGACTAGCACGAAACAGAGAAAGGTTTAAAAATCCAAGACAAAAATGGGAAGTGTCTCACTGACGACCAGGATATTCTGAACAGATGGACAGAATACGCTCCCGACCTGTAAACTATAGAACCGCAGGAGATCCAGAAGTCCTTAATGTACCCGAAAGCAAAGACACAGACAGTCACCCTATCCTCCGAAAGAAGTGGAACAGCAGCCCAGATCGCTGAAAAAGGGGAAAGTAAAGCAAGGGCTGACAACATACCAGCTGAGTTGTTCCAAGCTGGAGGGGAAGCCATGATCAGCGCCCCTACTAAGAAATCTGCAACAAGACCCTGCCAGAAAAGGAAATGGCAACACCATGGACACAAGTAAACTCATCACAACCCTCCCCAAGAAAGGAAATCTACAACAATGCCATAATTACCGCACAATCAGCCTCATATGTCACCCAAGCCAAGGTCATGCTGCAGATAATATTGAATAGACTGAAGCACAACAAGACCATCATTGCTGAGGAAAAGCAGGTTCAGAGCAGGGCGCACAACAGAACAGATTTTCAACCTCAGAATACTAGTGAGCGGTACCTTCAACATCAAAAAGAACTTTACCACTTATTTATCGATTTAAGAGGCATTGACAGGGTGTGGCATGCAGCTTGTGGGCAACCCATGAATTTGTCAGCATCAATGCAAACCTATCAGAGTCATCAAACAGCTGTACAGCGAGGCCACCAGTGCAGTGTACTACAACAACAACATTGGAGAAGGGTTTTTCGAACAACAGTTGGAGTAAGGCGGGGCTGTCTACTCTCACCCACTCTTTTCAACATCTTCCTTGAGAGAATCAGGCTGATGCACTGGAACCCTCATGAAGGATCAATCAGCATTGGGCAGAACGATCACAAACCTCCGCTTCGCAATGACATTGATGGGAAAAGCAGGATCAGAAAAAGAGCTTGCCCCGCCTAACAGAACCTTGAATAAGGCCTCCAAAACATACGGCATGGAAATCAGTGCAGAGAAACCAAACTGATGACTAATAACACCAACGGCATTAGCACTGATAACAGGGTTAATGACCAGAAGCTGGAAACAGTTCAAAGCTTCAAGTACCTGGGAGCCATTGTATCAGACCAGGGATCCAAGCCAGAAGTAGTATGCAGGACTGCACAGACAATAACAGCTTTGTCAAAACTAAACACCATCTGGAGAGATAAGAATATCTCACTTATCTCCAAGATCAACTAAAAGCCTCCCCTGTCATATCCATATTTCTGTATGCCTGTGAATCATGGACCCGACTGCAGATTTTGGGGAGAAGAGTACAGGCATGGAGATGAGATGCTTTCGGGGACTCCTTGGCATCTCCTACAAAGACCACATAAGCAACGAAAGCGTGCATAACAGAATCCAGCAAACCATAGGACCCTATGAGAACCTTCTAACGATCGTGAAAAAGCGTAAAACTTAAATGGTATGGCATGTCACAAGATCCCCCAAAGGGAAATTTCAAAGACAGTTTTGGCAAGGCACTGTCCAAGGAGGAAGAAGAAGAGGCAGACCAAGGAAGAGCTGGGAGGATAACATCAGCGAATGGACAGGCCTAGAACTCAACAAAACCCTGAGAAAGGCAGAACAGAGAGAGGAATGGAGGGAACTGGTTGTTGAGTCTTTGAGGGTGCCCCCACGGTCGTCAGACTACGGGACAGATAGATAGATAGATAGATTCTTCTTCTGTAAATTACGACCCTCTTCTTCTTCCTCTGCCTCGCACTGGGACTGCACGGCGTAGAGGCGCGTCTCCCGGGTGGCGGATGGGAGATTGCACCGTGGACCAACGCAGTCTAAGGGAAGGCCACCCTGACAGAAAACCACTGGCCCTCCAAGTATGGGGGTTGGGCAGAAGGCCAACTACCTACTCCCGGAAAAAATAAAAAGTTACAGAAACTATGAACATAACTTTAAACCAAGCCCTGGGGGGAGCGGGGATCGCCGGCACTGGCATCAAAGACAACGAAAGGGGGAAAGCCTGCGGGGGAAGCTCACCGTCCGACAAGATCCTTTGCAAGCCCCAAAAATAACCTTAACATCGGACATTGGAACGTTAGGAAAATGTACAGAGGGGGCGCAGCAGCACAGATCGCGAGAGAGATGATAGAATATCAACAACATTCTCGGAATCACGAGTCCAGATGGACAGGAGCTGGAAAAATTAAGCTAGCATCAGGACAGACAGTGATCTACAGTGGGGACGAACAACTACCACGAGGGAGGAGTCCCCCACATGATGAGCCAGGACGCATGAAGTCTCTCATGAATGGAAACCAGTCAACAAGAGGATCATTTCCGCAAGATTCTACTCCAAAACAGACGGATGACAGTCCCTACAAGTGTAAAGCACCGCACAACGAGAGGGAAGACCAGGAAAAGGAGCAGTTCTACCAACAACTCCAGGAAACAGTGGACGGGTGCAACAAGAATGACATCATCATCATCATGGAGACTTAAACGCAAAAGTGGGAAATGACCCAACCCCTGGATACGAAAGGACAATGGTACTCATGGACTTGGGAGACAGAACGACAATGGACAGAGACTATGCGAGTTTAGCCAGCTGAATGGACTAGTTATCACAGGAACTCTATTCTTACACAAAGACATTCACAAAGCAAAAGGACATCAGCGGAAAGGAAGAGTGAAAAAAACCAAATTGACCACCTATTGACAGCGGACAGTGGGAGATCACAGTACAAGACTGCCGAGTACAGAGGGGAGCAGATGCCAACCAGCGATCACTACCTGGTGAAGACGAGGATCAAGTTACGACTCAGCTCACGCAGAAACAAAAAACACCAAGACAAGACTGGACGTTGAACGACTGAAGGACGAAGATAAAGAAAGAAATTCTGCAACGCAGTGAAGACCAACCGAAGAGGGAAAAGAACCGAAACTGAAGATGTAGAAGAGGGGTGGGAACATCAGAAGAACGCCTACATCAAATCGCAGAAAGGTTTCCCTTGGGTACAGAAAGGGGAAGAGCAATCATGGATCAGTGAGAACAGCTGGAAGCTGATCGATGAGAGGAAGCGCATCAACACTCGGAGAGGATACAGAATAGAATGAAGGAAACATACAAGGAAAAAGACAAGGAGGTGAAAAGAAGCGTACGAGAGGACAAGAGGAGATGGATGTCAGAAAAAGCAGAGAGAGCGCAGAACGCAGCAGAGAAAAGGGAGACAGAAAGAAACTGTACAGCAATGTGAAACAGCTCACCAACCAAGGGGACTAGACCAGTAGCAGCATGAAGAATAAGAACGGGGAGCTGCTAAAGAATCAAAAGGCCAGACTGAGGATAGATAAAAAGAACACTTCCAGGAAGTTCTCAACAGGGATGCCCCCGAATGAACCACCACAAGAGACCAGGGGGGGGTGGAAGAACTAGACATATCAGCAGAAGAACCAACCATCCATGAAATCAAGAAAGCACTGAAGACCCTAAGGAACGGAAAAGCACCAGGGGCAGACCAATCACAGCAGAGATGCTAAAAAGCAGACATTGAACAGACCGGCAAGGAACTGAAACGGATATTTGGACCTCTCTGGAAAAAAGGAGACAGTACCAAACAAATGGACGAAAGGACTCATATGCAAGATTCCAAAGAAAGGAAATCTTCAGGATGTGGAACTGGCGTGGGATTACACTACTACCCTTGGCCAGTAAGGTGCCCAGCAAATCCCATCAACAGAATACAAGAAGGAGTAACCCCATCTCTCAGAAAAAGAACAAGCTGGATTTCGAAGGGGAGGGGGAAATGTCGGCCAAAAATTATACTCAGGAACATCTTGGAACAAGTCAACGAATGGAACGCGACACTGTACAATACACTTCATTGACTTTTGAAAAGGCCTTGACTCCATACACCGAGACAGTCTCTGGATCATCATGCGTCAATATGGAATCCCACAGAAACTCATCCAGATGGTCAAGACAATGTACGAGGACTTTCAAATGCTCCGTCATTGTTGAAACGAAACAACAGACTGGTTCCCAGTGATTAACCGGGGGGAAACAGGATGCTGCTGTCAGGATTCCCTTCTTCCTTCTCGTGATAGACTGGGTGATGAGAAGAACAGTGGAAGGTGAGAGAAATGGGATAAATGGGACTTTATGAACATGTTAGAAGACCTTCACTTTGCAGACGACATCGCCCTCCTTTCATCAACCATGAACCATCTACAACACAAAACTAAAAAGACTGGAAGACAACGCAAGCAAAGGTTGGACTCAAGCGAATGACAGAAGTGCAAAGCCATGAAAGTAAACAGCAGGAAAATCGACGTCTGAGGGTTGGAGATCAGGAAGTTGAAGAGGTGGAGAACTTCACCTATCTCGGAGCAAACGTCACCAAAGACGGAGGAGGAACAGCAACGCAAAAGAAAAAAAATAGCACCGGCCAGTGCCGATGAAACGATTACCACATCGGCAAATGGGAGACATCGCAGAAAAACCCAAAGAAAACCCTTTTCAAAAAGCCCCCCGTTTTTTCTTCTTTTCTTTCGGTGTGAGACCTGGAAAAAAAACAAAGGAGAAAAAAGAAACAGACATTTCCAAACCCAAAAGCTGAGGAGGATCTTCAAAAAATCCGATTGGGAAGAACACTTTCCACAAGAAGTCCCTTAAAATACAAGCAAAAAAAAAAATCAGCCAGGGGAAAAGAAGACGAATGGAAATGGATCGACAGTTCAAAAAAGGACAGGATGACGACTGTGCTGTTGCCCTCGGGATGGACACCTAAGGGAGAAAAAAAAAAGGGGGCGCCCAAAAACAACAGGGGGGCAAAAAGGGAGAATTAAAGACCAGCGAAAACTGGACACGTGAACCCCCCAGATGCACAGCTACATCACAGCTACAGACCCCAACCAGTGGAGGAATGAAATTTTAAGCCTTTTTTCCCCCCCCCAAAAGAGAGAATTAAGGTTAAGGAAGGTCTTTCTTCCCCCTGTAAATTAAAAGACCCCCTTCTTTCCCCTTTTGTAAATTACGACCCTCTTTTTTCTTTCCCCGTAAATTATGCCCCTTCCCCTTCTTCTTTTTTCCTCTGTAAATTACACCCCCCTCTTTTTTTCCTCTGTAAATTACGACCCCTTTCTTCTTCTTCTGAAATTTCACCCTCTTCTTCTTTTCCCCTGTAAAATTTCGACCCCTTTCTTCTTCTTCTTCAGTAAATTACGACCCCTTCTTCTTCTTCTGTAAATACACCTTTTCCCCTCCTCTTAAGGGAGGAAAAAAAAAAGGGGGGGAAAAAAAAGAAAAAGGCCGGCCCAAAAAAAAAAAAAAAAGGGGGGGGGGGGGAAAAACCAAAAAAAAAATTTTTTTTTTTCCCCTTGGGGCCCCCAAAAAAAAAAGGAAAAAAACCTTTTCCCCCCCTTTTTTTTAAAAACCCCCTTTTTTTTTTTTTCCCCCTTTTAAAAAAAAAAAATTTTTTTTTAAAAAAAAAATTTTTCCCCTTTTTTTTTAAAAAAAACCCCCCTTTTTTCCCAAAAAAAAAAATTTTTTTTTTTTTAAAAAAACCCCCCCCCTTTTTTAAAACCGCCCCCCTTTTTTCAAAAAAAACCCCCCCCCCCCAAAAAAAAATTTTTTAAATTTTTTTTTTCCCCAAAAATTTTTTTTTTTTCCCCCCCCCTTTTTTTTTTTTTTTTCCCCCCCCCTTTTTTTTTTTTCCCCCCCCCCCAAAAAAAAAACCCCTTTTTTTTTTGGGGTTTTTAACCCCCCCTTTTTTTAAAAAACCCCCCCCAAAACCCCCCCCAAAAAAAAAATTTTTTTTTCCCCCAAAAAAAATTTTTTTTTTTAAAAAAATTTTTTTTTTTTTTTTTTTAAATTCCCCCCAAAAACCCCCCCCAAAAATTTTTTTTTTTTTTTTTTTTTTTTTTTTTTTTTTTAAAAAAGGGGGAAAAAAAAAAAGGGGGTTTTTCCCCCCCCCTTTTTCCCCAAAAAAAAGGCCCCCCCCCGGGGGGGTTTTTTTGGCCTTTTAAAAAAATTTTCCCAAAATTTTTTAAAAATTTTTTAAAAAAAAAAAAAATTTTTTTTTTTTTTTGTTTTTTTTTTTCCCAAAAATTTTTTTTTTTTAAAAAAAAAAACCCAAAGGGGGGAAAAAAAAGGGGGCCCCCCCCTTTTTTTTAAAAAATTTAAAAATTTTTTAAAAAAAATTTTTAAAAAAAAAAAAAAAAAAAAAAAAAAAAAAAAAAAAAAAAAACCCCCAAAAAAAAACCCCCCTTTTTTTTAAAAAAAAAAAACCCAACCCCACCCCCCCCAACCCCCCCCCCCCCCCCCGGGGGCCCCCCCCCCCCCCCCAAAAAGGGGCGGCCCCCAAAAAAAAAAAACCCCCCAAAAAAAACCCCCCTTTTTAACGGGAAAAAGAAAAAAAAAAAAAGGGGGTTTTAAAAACCCCAAAAAAAAAATTTTGGGGCCCTTTAAAAAAAAAAAAAAAAAAAAAAAAATTTTTTTGACAACCAGAGAAAAAAAAAAAAAGGAAAAAAAAAGGGGGGGGTTTTAAAAAAAAAAAGGGGGGGGGGGGGGGGTTTTGGTTTTTTTTTGTGTTGTGGGGTTTTTTGGGGGTTTTTTGGGGGGGGGGGGGGGGGAAAAAAAAAAAAGGGGAAAAAGAGAGAGGAGAGAAAAAGGGAGGGAGAGGAAAAAAAGGGGGGGGGGAAAAAAAAAATTTTTTTAATTTTTTTTTAAAAAAAAAAATTTTTTTTTTTTTTTTGGGAAAGGGAAAAAGGGAAAAAAAAAAAAACCCCAAAAAAAAAAGGGGAAAAAAAAGAGAGAGGGGAGAGAGGGAAAAAAAGGGGGGGGGGGGGACAGACAGACAGACAAAAGAAAAAAGACAACCCGAAGAAGGGGGGAAAAAAAAAAAAGGAGAGAGAGAGAAGAGAGAAGAGGAAAAAGAGAGAGGGGGGGAAAAAGGGGGGAAAAGATGATGAAATGATTTTTTCCCTTTTTTTTTTTTTTTTTAAAATTTTAAAAAAAAACCAAAAAAAAAAAAAAAATTTAAAAAAAACAACCCCCCCCCAAAAAAAAACCCCACCAAAAAACACCCCCCAAAAAAAAAATTTTTTTTTTTTTTTTTTTAAAAAAATTTTGGGGATTTTCCCCCCCTTTCGGGTTTTAAAAAAATTTTTTTTTTTTTTCCAAATTTTTAAAAAAAAAAATTTTTTTTTTGGTTTTTTTTTTTTTTTTTAAAAACCCCCCAAAAAAATTTCAAACCCCCGGCCCCCAAAAAAAAACCCAAAAAACAAAAAAAAAAACCCCAAAAAAAGGGGAAAACCCCCAAACCCAAAAAAAGGCCCTTTTTCCAAGGGGGTTTTTCCCCCCCGGGGGGAAAAAAAGGGGGCCCAAAAAAAAAAAATTTTTTAAAAAAAAAAATTTTTTTCCTTTCCCAAAAAAAAAAAAAAAAAAAAAACCCAAAAAAATTTTAAAAAAAAAAATTTTTTTTAATTTTTAAAAAATTTTTTTTAAAAAAAAAAAAAAAAAAAAAAAAAAAAATTTTTGGGGAAAAAAAAGGGGGGGGGGGTTTTTTTTTTTCCCCCAAAAAAAAAAAAAAAAAAAGGAAAGGGAAAATTAAAAAAGGGGAAAAAAAACCCCCGGGGGGGAAATTTTTGGGGGGCCCCCTTTTTTCCCCCCCCCGGGGGGGGGGGGTTTTTTTTAAAACCCCCCCCCCCCCTTTTTTTTTTTTTTTCCCAAAACCCCCCTTTTTTTTTCCCCCCCTTTTTTTTTTTTTTTTTTTTCCCCCCTTTTTTAACCCCCCCCCTTTTTTTTTTTTTTTTCCCCCCTTTTTTTTTTTTTTCTTTTTTTTTTTTTTTTTTTTTTTTTTTCCTTTTTTTTTTAAATTTTTTTAAAAAAAACCCCCCCAAAATTTTTTTTTTTTTTTTTTTCCCTTTTTTTTTTTTCTTTTTTTTTTTTTTTTTCCCCCCCCCCCCTTTTTTTTTTTTAAAAAAATTTTTTTTTTAAAAAACCCCAAAAAATTTTTTTTTTTTAAAAAAAAAAAAAAATTTTTTTTTTTTTTTGGGGGGGGGTTTTGGGTTTTTAAACCCCCCAAAAACCAAAAATTTTTTAAAAACCCCCAAAAAAAAAAACCCCAAAAATTTTTTTAAAAAATTTTTTTTTTTTTTTTTTTTTTAAAATTTTAAAAAAAAAAAAAAAAAAAAAAAAATTTTTTTTTTTTTTTTTTTTTTTTTTTTTTTTTAAAAAAATTTTGGGGGTTTTTTGGGGGGAAAAAGGGGGGGGGTTTTTTTAAAAATTTTTTTTAATTTTTTTTTTTTTTTTTTTTTTTTTTTTTTAAAAACCCCCAAAAAAAAATTTTTTTTTTTTTTTTTTTTTTTTTTTTTTTTTTTTTTTTTTTTTTTTTTTTTTTTTTTAAAAAAAAAAAAAAAAAAAAAAAAAAAGGGGGCCCCCGGGGGAAAAAAAAACCCGGGGGTTTTTTTGGGGAAAAAAAGGGGGGGAAAAAAAAAAAATTTTTAAAAAAAAGGGGGAAAAAAAGGGGGGGGGGGGTTTAAAACCCTTAAAAAAAAAAAACCGGGTTTTTAAAAAAGGGGGGGTTTTTTAAAAAAAAAAATTTTTTTTAAAATTTTTTTTAAAAAAAAATTTAAAAAAAATTTTTTTTTTTTTTGGGGGGGTTTTCCCTTTTTTGGGGGGGGGGGTGGTTGGGAAAGGGGGCCCCCCCTTTTTTTTTTTTGGGGGGGGGGTTTTCCGAAAAAGGGGGGCCCTTTAAAAAAAAAAATCAAAAAAAACCCCCCAAAAAAAAAAACCCCAAAAACCCTTTTTAAAAATTTTAAAGGGCCCCGGGGAACCCCCCTTTTTTTTTTTTTTTTTTTTTTTTTTTTTTTTTTTTTTTCCCCCCCCCCCCTTTCCCCCCCCCCCAACCCCCTTTTTTTCCCCCCCCCCCCAAAAAACCCCCCCCCCCAAAAAAAAAAATTTTTTTTTTTCCCCCCCAAAAA
>CM054156.1:56829200-56847497 GCA_028751875.1 Rapana venosa
AAAAATTCCCTTTTTATCTCCAGTCCTTTCAATCTGTTCTTGGAAAACATCAAGAGAGACCCTCCATGACTTCCACCCTACCATCTCCATGGCGGCAGACCCCCTAAAACAACTTACGGTTTCCCGATGAAAATTGACCTCATGGCGGAAGTAACCAGAGCTGCAAGATCTTACGACCAGACTTGAGACAAGCTGGAGCATATGGGAAATGGAGGTGAGCTCGGAGAAAAGTAAAAGTTAATTGTGAACAGCACGAGCAATGCCACAGCTAAAATTTACATGAACGCCAACAACTGGAGGAGGTGACCGTTTTTTTTAAATTACCTCGGCGCTACACTCACAAAGGACGGTCGGATCGACGACAAGAAATCAAAGTTCAGAATAGCCATGGCCAACTCTTCCCATGACAAATACTCACCACCATATGGAAAAGTTAAAGAGATCAGTTTCCCAAATCAAACTAAAGCTCTACAAAGCCCTTATTCAGTCGATCCTGCTGTAGGGAAGTGAAACCTGGACATTGACTGCTAAAAAACAGCAAAGCGAATCCAATCATTCGAAACAAAATGCCATAGAAACTACTGGGCAATATCCTGGAGAGAACGAAAGACCAACGAATTTGTCAAGAGTCAAATAACACGGCTGGCCCAGGTCCACAGGAAACCCCTTCTCACCAACGTCAAGAAGAAAAGCTGACATGGTTGGGCCCACGTCACCCGCCACAACACTCTGCCAAAACAGTACTGCAGGGAAAACACTCGAAGGTGGGCAAAAGGGAGGGGAAAGACAGAACAAGTCATGGAGGAAACAACATCAGAGAATGGACCAGGATGAATTGACTCGGCACTACTGCGCTAGAGCCGAAGACCGAGATTGGATGGAGGAGGCTTTTACCACGGCATCGTCTTTCATGTCTCCCCCACGACCGCCAAGGTCACGGGTTTGATGATGATGATGATTCTCTTTCTCCTTGTTTTATTGTATGAGTAAAAAGGGTATTGAGTTTTTTTTTCATTATCATGACATATAACCTGCATTGAGTATAATCAAAATAAGGGTTGACGGTGATCGTGCACTGTTTTGAGAATTAATATATAATTTAGTGTTATCCCTTGAAACACTCTCTCTCCTCTCTCTCCCCCTCTCTTCTTCTCTCTTTCTCTCCTCTTGCTGATTGTAATTTTTAAATTGTTTATATTTTCTATTCTGGCATCTTTTATTTACAGGTGCTTTACTGTTTTTGTCTTCGCCTCGTTTGCTCAGGGTGATTTGGTTGCTTTGTTGTTGTTGTTGTTTGTGTGGGTTTTTTGTGGGTTTGTTTGTTTGTTTATTGGGCATTTTTATAAATGCTACTCACCTCTGTAGCTCGGTTTTCCAAACTCCAACGCCACTGGTTTAGATTTTTACTTTCTATTTTATTTCTTTTTCCTTTTTTTGGACGGGTCAGACTACACTGTCAGATCTTGTTTGTGTTTTAAGATACACAAGTGTTGTCATGCTACAGACACGGGGGTAATTGATTTTAACTCCTCTCTTCACATCCTTCCACCCACTATCCAAGTTCTAGTATTCTCTTCCACCTCCCGCTCTTCCATATATTTTATTATTATTCTTTGTCTATCTCTAATTGCATTCTCTTATCTCTTCACCTTTCCTTGTCAATTTAATACTATCCTCACAATTACTAACTTTCAATAGATGTATTCAAGGACACAATTTCCTACAATCGTATGGACCCTCCCCACCATAGGCTGGCGTACGTATTTGACCACCTAAATACTAAAACCCATGACATTCTCAAAAATATTCGAAGATTAGATTATAACAAGACTCATCACAAACCAAGGCAAAACACAGTGACTTATCTTTACTAAGGTCTTTCGAGCAAGAAGACCTTACACAGGAAATAACATATCAACAATGACTTTTCCATTTCCAGGGGATATTATTTAATCATGCGAATATGATCCGACAAAAAAAGCCCCAATGGAATATGGTCTCTTAAATCTTCTAATTTAGTGAGTCTTGTAATGTTCGAAAACAGTCCTTTTCCATCTTTGACGTATGACTGTAGTAATCTCTTCTCGGTTTCGAACGTTGTAGCTATAATAAGGTGCAATGAAAACGACCTCAGTGAATGGGGGGTTATGTATGCTACAGATATCCTAACAGAAGAAAAAATCTGGATTTGACAAGTTTGACTCATGATTGAACGTAGTCCTATTAGATATTCTTGAGGGAAATTACTCCTTACTAGTGATTTTATAATTTAATATTGAACTAGCAAGGCAAAAATAAACAACATTGGACCACAAGTTCTTAATCTCTTCAATCTTATCCCATTTTATGTACTTCACACAACAAGAGGTCACATCTAAAATCTAACCACGCACAATCATTGATCAAATCTATGTTTCAGACCCTACAATATAAAACATTGCATAGAAACTTTGTTAATTGTCCCTGTACACACTGTATCTATAGCAGCCACTACCTAGTCCTGTACCACATGGTCAATTAATATAAGAACAAAAATCATTAAAAACTGGCCCTTACAAACTATAATATCCTATCGATATTTTGCAAAAATTGTAGATGAGGCAGCTTTTTTTTCGTTTCTAGAGTTATGCAGTTCACTTATGCTCTCGGAAAATTCATAATCATATTATGATTTCCTGACCTTGGCACACTTGAGTTATGGATGGAATAAACCAGTTTTTTACTGTAAAATCTATAACAAACATGCCCAATTATAAACCAAAGGTTCAAAATTGTCCGCTAACCACCTGGTTTACAAAGGAACTTGGACAATATGAGGAAGGAACCATGCTATCATAGAGATTTAGTAAAAGATAACATTAAAAGTATGTCTGAGGAGGCAAAAAAAAAATTAAGATATGCCATAATTTTCTCTAAATATAAAACGGTCACAAGTAGAGTTGAAGAAACAGAATATTTCACATGATCTACTTTATCCAAACAAATTTCAAAGACTGTATGGAAGGCAATCAATCATCATAATAACAAATAATCTATTGTCTTCCTATAATCTAACGTAATTTTATTGATTATTTCTGCTGACAAACAAAAACCAAATCACTTCATTATTATTTCTATTGTTTCATACTGAAACATATGATAAGTCGATGTCCTATGATCTAAATGAACTATTTACAATTTCTGCCAAGAAAAGCGTTAGTCCATCTCAAAAATCACTTACCATTTCATATCTGTTTCTGAGGTCTACGATTACCAGACTCACCTCGAATCAATCAAGCTACGCGTGGTTTGATGAAATATGGAATAGATTAGGATAGAAAATTTCCTTTAAACTACTCATGCTCCTTGTTTAGTACAGAACTCTGACTCAGATCGATTAACCTTGGTCTTCTTACAGAAGATCTATTTACCTACCGCCTTCAAAACTGCTAGTGATTCCGAAGCCACAATGTCTGGAGACAATTATGTATCCCTCAAAGTACTAGGCCAATCTATTATTTTTTATTTACCTTTCAAATACGTTGTTAAAAAACATATGAAATAAACCATTGTCCCAGGCTTAGTGATATTAAGATACTCCTTACTTCACACAAATTCTGTAGGGATTAAGAATAATAGATAAAATGCTCTTCGTTGGCCATTACCGGCAATTTTTAACAGTTCTTGTAGACATTGGACTGTTTAACATGTAAATATGACAATAAATTTTTGTGGTGGACTGTTTTATTTGGTGATTTCAACAAATATTAAAGCATTTGATTTTACTATTTGTCAGATGTAATACTGAAGGAAGTCTCTATGAAATAGCCGAGTCGTTTTTAATCCTCTTTCATTTTAGCGGCTTATTCGTGCTTCTCTTTTCGTTCACATAATATCCAGGACAACATTGTGTTTTCAATTAGCTACGTCCTCACATCCACAGTTAAAAACCCTTTCATTCATGGAAAATTCATGTAGTACCTCAGGACTCCATCTTTAGGGACCAAGTATCTTGTCTATTATACTTAAATGACCTGCATCTATCCCATATCAAATCTTTTTCTAATTGCGAACTTTTTATGACGACCACAACCATACATAAAGACCTTAATGCATTAATCTCTTGCATAGACATTGCATGATTTGCACTGATGATCGTTCGTCAAATGGACTGAACTAATTCACTTTGTCTGTCGTCTATTCTCACCCCATAGAAACACATAATGGCCTAATGCTTTGCAACTCACCAGGACAAAAGCGACCAAAATTATCTAATAATTTTTCTCCAATTCCACTATTAAAAAGGAAACAAATAATAGAACAAGCATCTCTCCACAATGTGCTAGGATGTAACAATTGAATGGAAAATTTCAGCTGGTTACCTATCATCATATCCCATCTGTGCAAATACATGTCTCAAGAGGTTAGATACACATCTGACTAAAATCAAACATTTCTTGACTTTTCATTCATAGTCAGATATCTATTGCTTTCAAGCTTATAATAAATCTCAATAGATTATAGCTTCAACCCTAGTGGGATTCTGCTAAGTGCCAAACACTATGAAACACATTATTAAGTCTGTATATAATCGTGCTACTTTATACTCGAGGTTCTTCTGAAGGAAGACAAATAGAAGATACTACACTTTCTAGAAGTGGATTATTCTCAGTTAAATCATTCTTCCCCTATCAACAAAAACTAGAATTTAACAGTACGGGATCATGATGTTTTTTGTTATTGAAGGAACTTTTCCTCCATCCGTAAAAGACATAGTTCCTCAATGATTCAATTACAAGAAAATTCGAAAAAAGCTCATGTGTCCAATCCCAAGAATAGATTTGTTCAAATTAGCTTTACTCTTACTCAGGACCCTGTGCCTGTCAGGACTCCTTTCTGATATCATCTTAGACAACTCCATTCACTTAATCAATATCTTCAATAAGTATTTTTTTCATCCACTTGTTGCATTTCATAATAAATTCCACAATTGATCTGTTGGAAACATAAGTAAATTTTCCTCCATGCATTATAAAATTATCCTCTCTCTCTCTCTCTCTCTTCTCTCTCTCCTCTCTCTCTCTCTACTCTCCTCTCTCTCTCTCTCTCTTGTAACTGACATTAGTGAGATTCTTTTTGTAATTGTAATGTGTGATGGCGTGTGCCCTAGCTTGTTTTGATTTTGTTAACAATGTACTTGTTTGGGGAGAGGTTATTCCTCCATTAAAATGAAGTTTGGGTTGTATTTTGTTGTTAATTGCTAGAATGGTTGGTTTGTTTATGTTGGCTCGACTTTGTTTCTCTGTTGCGACTAACAAGTTTTCAATTTAATTCGGTTAGGTCTTTTAGTTGTATCGAATTCTAATCTATGTGTATATAGATTGGCGCATGCAGAAGTATATGTGTGGTGTGTATATGGTGGGTGTCATTGTGTTGGGTTTGTGTTAGTCTCAGTGAGTAGTATAATGAGCGGCCCTTTCAAAGTGTGTGCAGTATGGATGAGCGGGAAAGATAGCAGTAGTTCTGTGTATGTGGTTATTGTTGAAATTGATGATTTATAGATTGGTCATTTTTCTGATGCTTCTGTGGCTTGCTGTCTTCGTTCTTCAAATAATGTTTATTTCCTGGTTTTGTCTGTACATATGTCATGGTTATTATATTTTGATAATTATGAAATGTGTCTGATATTTTCTTTGTATGTGAGGAAATGTCTTGACAATGATGCGATTTGTTATCCAGGTTGTGTGTGTGTGTGTGCGCTGTCTGGTTTGTGTGTGGTGTGTGTTGGTGTGTGTGTTTATGTGTGAAGAGTGTGTGTGTGTATTGTGTTGAGAGAGTGTATGTGTTTTGTGTTGTGTTGGTTGTGTCTTGCGTGGGCTATACGTTCGTAATGTGTGAGTGTATGTGTAGTGGATGAGTGTGTGTGTGTGTGTGTGTGTGAGCGCCGGCGCTGGACGCAACACGCTTGTATTTAGATCTGGTACTTTTGGGGGGTTGTTGCGTATTGTTAGGGAGGGGGGTGCGGAAAAGATTGAAGGGATGAGGGGCTAGGGGGGGGTGTAGTTGCGGTGGTGTTGGAGGATTGTTGGGGACGTAAAGGGGGAGAAGTGTTTTGTGGGTCTTTTTTGCTTGTTTTAATTTTGGTTCGTGCTATATTCATGGGATTTTTTAGGATTTCTTGAATTCTTCACTATGTGAATGGGAGTCTTGGAGTGAATTTGTTGGCATTGTTATATTGAAATGATATTGTTTGTTTTTAATGTAAATTTGATGCCTATTATTATGTGTAACAAGTGTGTGTTCATTTGAAAATGTGAGATGTTTTTCTTTTTGTTACTTCTTATGATGTATTGTTTGGTTGTGGTTATTTTCTCGGTGGCTCTGTTGATTTTCTTGTTCTTGATGTTGTTGTGTCTGTCTGTTTTCGCTTTTTTATCATCTTTGGTTGGGGTTTGGTTCTTTTCCTTCTCTTTAGTTAGTTTGTTTGTTTTATGGTTTTAAGGTTTTTTGGGGGGCGTGGGAGGGTGGAGGGGGGTTTTTTTGGTTTTCTGTTTATTTCGTCTTGCTTTGGGGGGGGGGGGGGTTGGTGTTGGTTGGGGGGAGAGCTGTTTTTGACTGGTTATTTCCCTTGTTTTTATGTGAGACTGTATATGTATTGGATTATTATTATTAAGATGTATATCCCTAAGGCGCGGGGATGGATTGTAAAATAGCACACGTGTGCGGTATTCATTATCCTTCGAAATAAAAGGGATTTTGTCATGTCATTGTCATTCTCGTCTCTCGCTACCTCGATCTGCTCTCTCGCTCTCTCTCTCTCTCTCTCTCGCCTCTCTCTCTCTCTCTCTTCTCTCTCTCTCTCCTCGCCCCATTCTCTCACTATTGTCCTTAATAGTATTTGGCTGGGGTTGTTTGTTTCTTTCCTTTCTTTCTTTCCTCCTTGTATTTATTGTGTGAGATTTTGGGTTTTTGAATTTATTTGATTTTATGTCTCTCAAAAATTATGTATTATGGTCATCTAGAATAAGTGTGAGGTGATCGCTTGTTCTGTTCTTGAGAATTTATATATTTAGTTCCATCTTCTGAAAAAAAACACACACACCTCCACAAATTCACACAACACAAACACAACACACAACACACACACACAACCCACTCACACCAACACACACACCTCTCTCCCGATATGCAATTAAATCATTCTCTCTTCTCTCTCTCTCTCTCTATCTCTCTCTACTCTCATCGCATCTACTCTCTCGAGTTTCACTCTCGACTTCTAGAGTGGTTGTGTCTTCTAATAAACGGCATTTTAATTACGTTCTATTTTCAATATTATTTTGGGCTTGTTGACTGGACTTGAGCTCCAGTGAATGTCCTATTTCAAATATCTTATTATTACGTGTAACATCTATGTGTACTTATTCAGCAATATGAGGTGTTCAATTTTATGATCTAAAGTTTGGCTTCATCTCTCTCTCTCTTCTCTCTCTCTCTATCTGCTCTCAGGTCTCTCTCTCTCTCTCTTGTCTCTCTCTCTGTCTCTCTCTCCTGTAATCTATGTTGTTATTGCTGGTGTTATTGCTGTAGGTGTTTTGTTCGTTTGTTGACTTGGTTTGGGTTTATTGTCATGTTTTTGTTTTGGTGTATGTCGCGTATGTGTTGTCGTGTGGGGGGAAGGGGGGGGGGGCGAGCTGACGGTGATGGGTTGTTTTTTTTGGCTTTTTTTTTTCATCATTTGTTTGTTTGTTGATTTTTCGTTTTTCTGTTTGTTGGGTTTGTTGGGGCTGGGCTGTTTTTTTTTTCTTGGGGGGTTGGGGGGGGGGGGTCTGGGGGTTTATTTTGTTTCTTGTTGTCTGGGGTTGTTGGCTGTCTGTTTGTTTGTTTGTTTGTTTCCTTTTACTCTCTTTTTCTTTTTTTAATTTTTTTTCTTTTGGATTCTACTGTTTGAAGTATGGAGTGAGTACTCTGAGCTCGCATTATCTTACATGTGACCCCTACGGGCGGGACTGGGGGATGTAATAAGCACATGAGTACTTATTCAATTATCCTGGATAAAAAAAACAAGAATTTTGTCTCATAATACTTACAAGTTTAGATGTTCTTTTTTTGGGACTTTTATTGAGTTTTCTCCCCTCTTTATTGTGTGAGTGTAGGGTATTGCACTTATTTGTATTATCAGAATTCAATTTGTATGAGTATAATTAAAAGTGTTGGTGTTGTTGATCGTGGTGCTCTGGTGTGTTTATATATTTAGTATTCCAACCTACCGTTTTTCTCTATAAAGACCTTGATAAAGTAGTTCTAAAACAGCTCAACAGACCACCCTTATCTCCAACAGTCTCCTTCCTACGTTTCAGTTGCCTAACGCGTCAACATAGTCACTGAAAGCATCCCCTTGCCCATTACCTTATACACACTTCTACTCGCTTCTGACTAGGGGTAATATCTATCTTATTACTCTCCTCGAACTTATCGGCAGGCCATGTGTACACTATTTGACATCTCTATTCTTCTCTCCAGTCTTCAAAAAAACATTTTTTGGTCGTGTTACTGGTACTGCCCTTTGCTGGTTTAGTTCCATACTTTACTGACGCATTTCCAGACAGTCCACAAGTAAACAAGATTCATGTCATTACTGCTAGATTGGAAGGTGGTGTTCACAGGGATTGTTCTGGGGGCCTGTTCTTTTCACCCTCTACATTGCTCACACGGTCAAATATAAATTATCCGCCATTCAGATCAACCATCATTTTTATGCAGATGACTATCAGAGTTGCTAAGCGCGGACACTCCTGAATAATCTGCCTTTCTCTTTACAAATATGGCCCCACTGCTTTCGAGATATCCATAATTGGATCGTTTACAGAACAAATCTTCGGTACAGCTAATATGCAGTTAAACAGAACTATGCGGTGATAGGACCACACACTAAACTATCTTCCATCACAACCGCTCTCAATACAACTTGCAATGCATAGTCCCTATATCCACTGTGGTGAAGTATCTAGGGGTCATTATTGACATACACACTCTTCTGCAAAAATTCATCACTCAGGACCTTCCCAGTCCTGCTACTATCGAATTTACCGGGGTTTTAGTGCAGTTCGAAAGATACCTGTCCACAGATGCACATCCAAACGTTGTTGCGTCTCTCATTCTTCACGGTCATGGACATATTGCAACTCTTGTTGGCTGGTCTGCCTGGCATCATCTATCCCAATCACCTTCAATGGTATACAAAACTCTGCGCAGCTCGTCTAATCTTCAGAAAGAAAAATCTGATTATTACCCCCTCTCTTGAATCTCTCCACTGGCTGCTGTGCCCACATGAGTAAAACTATAATAGTGTAGCAGTAGAAATAAATGGGGTAAAACTAAAAGATTTACAAGAATATCTTTCAATGGCTATGAAAAGGAATCTATTACAGTTACTAGGTGTAGCCAAATTATAAGGACTATGGTTCTTATTGCATAATCGCACGATTGGTTTTGAAATCGTTAAAATATCGACAATATGATCGTCTGTACGCAGCGGCGTTTACAAAAAATTTTTAGCATTTTTCCTTGCTGGGCTTGAGCCAGTACAATTGTTACAGCATCTCGGCACCATTGCTATGTTCCTTCCTTCAGCAGACGATGTTTTCAGGATGCGGCAACTTTTTCATTGTGGTGATCGTTTTTCATGAAAATACTTGGCTAAGGTTGCTCTGTATACATTCGGACTAGCTTACAGTTTGCTTTTGAATATATAACAATTGTTCACACTTGGGGTTATTGGTCCCTAACTTTTTGTCTGACTTTGCCGTCCATACGGCAAACAACTTTGCATTAAACTATTATTTCTTTGTATGGGTGTCCAAAGGGACATCACTATATGAATGAAATCTGTTTTTTTCCCAGGTTCTCTTTTGTTATGTTGTGTCATTGTTTTGATCATGATTATGTCTATGTTATTATTATTTCATTATGGAATATACTGTAAAATAATTAGATAAAAATGTTGCTGGTTGGTTTTAATTTTTTGTGGAAATGCATTTATAAGCTTCTCTCTGTCCTATTCTTTGTATTATGTTCACATACACACACACACACAACACACACACACACACACATTTGCACTACCTTCATCCTCCAGACACACAGAAATGCAACACCACGCACACACACACACATAACACACAAAAAACACCACACCTATATATCTATATATAACTCCGGACGTTGAGGGGAGTGGAGTACTGCACTGATGTTAACTCAGGGTAAAAACCATGAAATGGGGGCACCTCCGTGGTGGCTCAATCTGAGTCGTCAGTTCCTGAGTGCAGCGCTCTGACCCCCTAGGCTTTCCTGCCCTGTCCGCCTCCTTGTTCATTCCTGGTGGTGTGATTTGTGTCCGTGCTCTGTCGTTGGTGGGACTGTGTAGTTTTAAGTGCAAACAGGTCAGTGACATGCAGGGATCACTACCACCATGTTCTACAAGCCTTGCCAGTTTCAAGAAGACGAAGCCACCAAGACCCCTGACCTTGACATCAGCATGGGCCCTCAGGTGTGCTGTCCCTGCTCCCTGAACAGTTCCCTCCCTGTGTGCTGATTCTATGGATGGAGGACGGACCCGGATCACACGGCTGCACCAGTAAGTGTAAGAAGGCTGTCGCCTGTGGAGATGGATGTGCAGTTTCGCAGTGTTGATTTTAGGCTGTGCCCTAGCAGGATTCCTGCTTTTTTTTTTTTTCACGTTGGAGCATAAACAATGTGTGCAGTGCGCCCTAATGGACGCAGGAAGAAAAAACCAAACCACTAACTTGACAGCATGTATTTGCACACGAACAGTGCGGCCATCACAAACTCGCGTTTTTACTTTTTTTTTTGGAATCTCGCATAAAATTAAAGCTCACTTCCAAAGTTTTCCGTCAAAGCTTTTTGATTGGCTAAGCGCCTCAGACTTTTGACCAATCACAGAAACTGTAGTTCGTCATTGTCAGTTCAACTTTTATCCAACTGTTTCTGCGGCGTTCATTACGTTGATCCCCATTGGGACTGCATATGATTTAGTAGAATTAAGCGCCTACAAGCGGTTCACAGCAATGAATGCGGCTCAAATCTACACGTCCTATTGGTTAACGTCATCTTCCAAGAAGCCTTGTACCTTCCTAGAACAGTGCGTCGATTGGGACGCAGAGATGGCAGAGAGAGGGCTGGCAGAAGAAGCGGTCCCAGCAAGGGTTCAGGGCTGGCAGGACAACACAGAGGTGACTTTCAAGGACGGTTCTCCTAGATATGGCCAGAAAACGTGGCCCTGATTGAGAAAGGGGTTGATGGCATGTGATAGATATGGCTGTTTGTATCAACCACGGAATGATACAAGGCCTTCACTAAAGGAGGATGCTCGCAGGAATTACAGAACAGCACTTTTACCTGATCTCCCTGAGGTCACCGGTACTTCTTTTGTCAATTCCGGTTAAGGAAGTAGTTTTTTACATACTTTCAATACGTTCAACTACACACACAAAAAACTTTAAATATATTTATACTTATCTTTTACCGCAAGCAATGATATTTGCCTTGACATTCGAATTGAATAAAGTACAGACATGGGCAGGCATCTTTTTGCATTCATGCAGTTGTTTACCAAAAAACCTCTAGGATCAATGGACACGCACTAAACATTTTTTTTGCTATGGGTTATGGCAGATCACGATCTCCGTCACGTCTGTATCCTTCACTAATGAACTGCTTTTCGATCTTTCTGTCATCTTTTATTCTCAACGTTGCACAGGCCTATCAAAAAGACAAAAGGCCGTCACCCCTCGCAATCTCAGAAGGCCAAAGATATTCACAACTTCTCCTAACCAAGGCTGACTCCGACGCCCTATCACACAATCCACTGACCACACTGACCGTCTAAACACTTACAACTGATTTGGCTCCAAATATGCATCGTATGAGCATGGCCTCCCACGACTCATTCTGACCTGATAGCCACTGCGCCCACTTGGTGACACCGCATGATATCCTGGTCGACCACAACGCAAAACACCGACAATATCTGAGCGACAATGGCACAAAACAAAAACTGAAAAAATTAACAGATCTCTCGAAAGAAATCATCAAAGTTTAAAAACCTTAATCCATTCAGCAATGATAAAGTTTTACATGATCAATGTTTTGATTGCTACGTCCATGAAATCTCTCTTTTCCCTCACCTCGAACTCTTCTGGATCTGCCAAAGACAGACGCCCACATGCTACTGTTCAACAGCCCCTCAGAACTTCTGCCTATATTTTCTTCATTTCTTCTCTGAGAAAGGCATGCACAATTCGCTCCAGTCTGGGAGCAAGACTTCTTTCCAACCTGCGCTCCTGTATCCTATTTCACTGGCATTCGCTCTCCTTTTTCTGTCATCCAAACATTAGCGAGACAGAAATCTAATAAATTCTGAAAGATATGTACGAATAAATTAATGTGATCTTGATCCACGGTACCTGCTATCTTCTCACTCAAGTGCATGTACCAAGCTCATACCCACTTCTACAGAAAATAAGTAAAACTCATCTCTTCTTTCTGGTTATTTTACCATCAGCTCTCCAAAATGCTGTTAGTTTACACCTCTACTACAAAAATGCCTCATCGACTCTGGAAACCCTGAACATTCTGGAAGAATTACAGGCCTGTTGCTATAACCTGCCTTTTATCTCTAACGTCCTGAAAAAGTTGTTCTGAAACAACATCTATAGCATCTTCATTCCACAACAATCTCCTTCCCTTGGAAGTTCCTAGCTATCGTGCCATAACCACAGCACCGAGAAAACCCTTCGTCCAACACCTTCAAACGCTTTTTGCACGCTTCTGACTCTGGAAAAATATAACCTCTCTCACTCTCCTCGACTTGTCTGCAGCATTTGACACTAGAGACCACTCAATTATTCTCTACCGTCTCCAGAAAACGTTTGTTAATTAAACAGAACACAGCCTCACCTGTCCGTTCATACCTTTACAGACCGTATTCCCAACAGTTACTGTTCAATAAGATTTCAATCTGCACCTGCAAAATCTGGAATGTGAGTACCACCAAGGGTGTCAGTTCTTGGCCCTGTTCTTTTCACTTCTCCTTCCACTGCCCCACTTTCCACATATAATAAACCGTTCTTCAATCAGCCATCCATTTTTATGCAGACGACTCTCAGATTCTTAGCAGTGAATCTCCCAGAAATATCTGCCTTCCCTTTGACAAAATATTTCCTGCTGCCTTCAAGATATTCAACAACTGGATGGATAGAGAAAAAGCTACAGAACTAAGTGCAAGATAAACGAAGCCATGCTTATAGGGACAACACAAACTCTCTTCCATTACAACAGCTTCAATGAATTCGGAATACGTCTGTCCCTTATCCACTGTAGTGAAATCTCTAGGGGTAGCTTATCGATAACACGCTCTCCATGCAATAATTCATCACACCAAACCTGCCAGTCGTGTATATTCAATTACGGCGCAAATTAGTTGCAGTTCGAAAGTATCTGTCCACTGATGCAACATCAAACTAGTCACATCTCTCTTGCTCTCTCACGTCTGAGACTATTGCAATTCTCGTCCTGGCTGGTTGCCTCAGCATCATCTAGCACCTCTTTCAACGTATTACCACAACTACTGCAGCTCGATAAGTCCTCCAGGAGAGAAAAAATCTGAGCCTCATTACTCCTCTCTGACGATCTCTCCACTGGGCTGCATGTGCCACAGAGGATTAAACATAAGATCTGTACCACTCTGTTACAAAGTCTCACAAAACGGCACCCTTTCTACCTCTGTGAATGTATTCATTTGTACTCTCCTTCTCGTCCATCCGCTCTGCTGCAGATACCTTGTGTTAGAATACCTAGATTCAACCAGTCCACTGTTGGCCGTTCGCTCTTTTCTCGTTTCTGGTCCAGTGATCTGGAACGACCCTACTTCTTCCTTCGTCAAAGTACTTATGATGTTTTAAAATCCAGCCTAAGAGCATTTATTTCAAAAACCTTACGATTCTCTCCTCATTGTTTTCAGTTCTCATTCTCTGTCCAATGCCACTTCAATAACCCAACTCCCCCGCCCCTCCTCAATTAGCTGCCCGAGTGTACAAATTGATGTGTGTGCTGTTGGGTGTGTGTGTGTGTGTGTGTGTGTGGTGGTGCTGTTGTGTAGATGTGAGTGGCGCGCGCGGCGCGCGCGCGTGGGTTTACCTTTGTTTTTTTAAAAAATGTTAATTGTAGCGCGCTATGTGTGTGTTGACATTTTGAATTAGTAAAATTTTAATCGTAAACTGGCTGATGTGAAAGAATAGGAATAATGGAAGAAGCGCTTTGATTTGGGGTTTTTTTGGCAAGATTTAGCGCTGTATAAATTCATGTATTTATTATTATTTTTATTATTAAAAACCGTTCCGCTTTTCGGAAGAAAAGGCCCATTGTGTGGCGCGTGGCGAAACGGATGACAAAACATGGAAAAACATGCATAGACACGGGGATGACTGTAAAAAATGGCACACGAAAGTGCTTATGTCATTATCCTTGAAATGGAAGAATTTTTTGTAACACACACGTCTCTATTTTGTCCCCACACCACTTATTTTAAAAGACGTTAAAACACACAAGCGCGCGCGCATCACAACACAACACTCACGCACGCACACGACGACGAGGCATACACAACGCACACACGAAAATAGTTACTTGAAAAAAACGCAAAGGGATTGTTTCTGCCAATATACCGTCTGAAAATAAAAGTTTGACGTTCACAACACATCCCACTCACACACCGCACACAACACACATTCACACACCACACAACAAACATTCACACACACAATATCAGACACAATATACACCCACAACACAATCACACAAATAACACATACACACACATTACACATACATACACACACAACATACAGCACACATAACACACACATACACCCACACGATACACATCACATCACACACACACATATATAACATACACACACATACACAAAACCACACACACACATACACACACATAAAACGAATTATACAACATCACACAATACACACACATACGCACATATACATACACCACACATACACACACCCATACCATACACACACATACACAATATACACACACATAATACACACATTACACACTCGAATACACACCACACATACACATACACAAATACACACACACACCATACAAACACACACCTACTTTACACAACACCATACACACACCCACATACCATCATCACACTCCTTACACCACACAACACATACACACACACATACCAGACACACAACGCCCACACACACAAAAAACACATACAACACATAAACACAAAAACGCCCACACAACTATCACACATATACACACACATACACACATACACACACACATACACATACTAATACACCACATACACATACAAAATACACCACATACCACACTACACACAAAACGCCCACACTCACATTCACCCAACATACAACACACACATACAAATACACACTCATACACGGCAAATACACACACATAGGACATCCTCATCAAAATAGACACACATACTCACAAACCATACACACACAGAGCCACACGCACATACACAATACACAACACATACACACACACTTACACACACATACACACACATACATACACACACCAATCATAACATCACACACATTACATACACGCGCCCCGCGCACGTTGTTTTTTAGTCTGGACTTTTGGGGGGTTGTTGTTTGTTTAGGGGAGGGGGGTGGGAAGGGGAGTGTTTTGTGGGTCTTTTTTTCTTGTTTAATTGGTTTTGTTTATTCATTTGATTTTTCGATTTCTTGATTTTTCACTAATTGAATGGGAGTTGAGTGAAATATTTCATTGTTATTTGAAATGATCTTGTTTGTTAATTAATTGATTTATAATTATGTGTAACAAGTATGTGTACCATTTGACAATGTGTAGATGTTTATCTTTATGACTTATTAAGTTTGGTTGTGTTATTTTTCTTGGCTCTGTTGTTGTTCTTGTTCTTGTTGTTGTTGTCTGTCTGTTTTTTCGCTTTTTTATCATCTTTGTTGGTTTGGTTTTTCTTCTCTTTTGTTTGTTTGTTTGTTTTGGTTAAGGTTTTTGGGGGGGTGGGGGTGGGGTATTTTTATGGTTTTCTTTTATTTTCTTGCTTTGGGGGGGGGGGGGGTTGTTGGGGGGGAGCTGTTTTGAAATGGTTATTTCCCCTTGTTTTTATTGTGAGACTGTATAAGTATTGGGTTTTATTATTATTAAGATGTATCCCTAACGGGCGGGGACTTGGATGTAAAAAAGCACATGTGTGCTTATTCATTATCCTCGAAATAAAAGATTTTGTCATTGTCATTGTCATTCTCTCTCTCTCTCTCTCTCTCTCTCTCTCTCTCTCTCTCTCTCTCTCTCTCTCTCTCTCTCTCTCTCTCTCTCTCTTTCTCTCACTATGACCTTATAGATTTGGCTGGGTTTTGTTTTTCCTTCTTTCTTTCCCTCCTTGTTTTTATTGTGTGAGAGTATGGGTATTGAATTTATTTGATTATCATGACATAAAATTTGTATGAGTAATCAAAATAAGTGTTGAAGGTGATCGTAGTACTGTTTTTGAGAATTATATATTTTGTACCATCTCTGAAAAACACACACACAACACACAACACACACACACACACACACCACACACACCACACCTCTCTCCCGATATGCAATTAAATCATTCTCTCTCTCTCTCTCTCTCTTTTCTCTCTCTTCTCTCTCTCTCTCTCTCTCTCTCTCTCTCTCTCTCTCTCTCTCCTTCTATAGTTGTTGTGTCTTCTAATAAAGGGCATTTTCATACGTTCTATTTTCAATATTATTTTGGGCTTGTTGACTGTACTTGAGCTCCAGTGAATGTCCTATTTCAATATCTTATTATTACGTGTAACAACTATGTGTACTATTCTGCAATATGAAGGTGTTCAATTTTATGATCTATAAGTTTGGCTCTCTCTCTCTCTCTCTCTCTCTCTCTCTCTCTGTCTCTCTCTCTCTCTCTCTCTCTCTGTCTCTCTCTCTGTCTCTCTCTCTGTCTCTCTGTTGTTATTGCTGTTGTTATTGCTGTAGTTGTTTTGTTGTTTGTTGATTGGTTTGGGTTTTTTGTCTGTTTTTTGTTTTGGTGTATGTGTGTGTGTGTGTGGGGGGGGGGGGGGGGGGGGGTTGACGGTGTTGGGTTGTTTTTTTTGGTGTTTTTTTCCTCATTTGTTTGTTTGTTGTTTCTGTGTTTTTCTGTTTGTTTGGTTAGTTGGGGATGGTTGTTTTTTTTTCTTTGGGGGGGGGGGGGGGGGGGTCTGGGGTTTATTTTGTTTCTTGTTTGTCTGGGGTTGTTTGTTTGTTTGTTTGTTTGTTTCCTTTTTCTCTCTTTTTCTTTTTTTAATTTTTTTTCCTTTTGCTTCTACTGTTTGAAAGTATGAGTACTGAGTTCATTATTAACATGTGACCCTACGGGCGGGGACTGGATGTAAAAAGCACATGAGTACTTATTCATTATCCTGGATAAAAAAAAGAATTTGTCTCTATTACTTACAATGTTTAGATGTTCTTTTTATGACTTTATTGAGGTTTCTCCCCTCTTTATTGTGTGAGTGTATGGGTATTGCACTTATTTTTATTATCATGACATTCAATTTGTATGAGTATAATTAAAAAGTGTTGGTGTTGTTGATCGTGTGCTCTGTGAGTATTATATATTTAGTATTCCAACCTACCGTTTATCTCTAAAGTCCTTGAAAAAGTAGTTCTAAAACAGCTCAACAACCACCTTCTCTCCAACAGTCTCCTTCCTGCGTTTCAGTCTGCCTATCGCGTCAACCATAGCACTGAAACTACCCTTGCCCATACCTTAAACACACTTCTACTCGCTTCTGACTCAGGGAAAATCTCTCTTCTTACTCTCCTCGACTTATCTGCAGCCTTTGACACTATTGACCACTCTATTCTTCTCTCCAGTCTTCAAAAAACATTTGGTGTTACTGGTACAGCCCTTACCTGGTTTAGTTCATACTTTACTGACCGATTCCAGACAGTCACAGTAAACAAGATTCAGTCAGTACCTGCAAGATTGGAATGTGGAGTTCCACAGGGATCTGTTCTGGGCCCTGTTCTTTTCACCCTCTACACTGCTCCACTGTCACATATAATTAACCGCCATCAGATCAACCATCATTTTTATGCAGATGACTCTCAGATTCTAAGCAGCGACACTCCTGAAAATCTGCCTTCTCTCTTTACAAATATGGCCCACTGCTTTCAGATAT
>CM054156.1:56847997-56857997 GCA_028751875.1 Rapana venosa
ACCCCCCACCCTAACCCTAACCCTAACCCTCACGCTAACCCTAACCCTAACCCTAACCCTAACCCTCACGCTAACGCTAACCCTAACCCTAACCCTCACCCTAACGCTAACGCTAACGCTAACGCTAACGCTAACGCTAACCCTAACGCTAACCCTAACCCTAACCCTAACCCTAACGCTAACCCCCCGAAACACCCCGAACACCCCGAACACCGAACCCGAACCCCCCGAACCCCGAACCCCGAACTCCCCGAACCCCCGAACCCCGAACCCCGAACCCGAACCCCCCGAACCCCCCGAACTCCCCGAACTCCCCGAACCCCCCCGAACCCCCCGAACCCCGAACCCCGAACCCCCCGAACCCCGAACCCGAACCCCCCGAACCCCCCGAACTCCCCGAACTCCCCGAACCCCCCCCGAACCCCGAACTCCCCGAACTCCCCGAACCCGAACTCCCCGAACCCGAACTCCCCGAACTCCCCGAACCCGAACTCCCCGAACCCGAACTCCCCGAACTCCCCGAATCCGAACCCGAACTCCCCGAACACGGTACCCGGACCCGAAACCTGAAACAGGAATCCCCGAACCCCACGAATCCCCTAACCCCAGAACCCCTCCCCTCCCAACCCGATCGCTCCGAACCCCACCCCCAACCCCCCCACCCCTAACCCGAACCCTAACCTCCCCAACCCCAACCCCTAAGCCCTAACCCGAACCTGAACCCTTCATACTTTGTACTTTACCCTTCATACTTCACGCTTCATACTTTACCCATCATACCTCACCCATCATACCTCACCCTCCATGCTTCGCCCTCCATACTTCACACTTCACACTTCACTCTTCACTCTTCATTCTTCATTCTTCACACTTCATACTTCACACTTCACAGTTCATACTTCACACTTCATACTTCATACTTCACACTTCACCCCTCACTCCTCAACCTTATCCCTCACCCCTCACCCAACCCTCACCCTCACCCCTCACCCCTCACCTAACCCTCACCCCTCACCTAACCCTCACCCCTCACCCCTCACCCCTCACCTAACCCTCACCCTCACCCTCCCCTCACCCTCACCTAACCCTCACCCTCACCCTGTTTGTGTCTGACTGTCTATCTGTCTCTCTGTACGTATGCAAGCACGTTTGTGTGTGTGTGTGTGTGTGTGTGTGTGTGTGTGTGTGTGTGTGTGTGTGTGACCGTCTAAGTATCTACCTACTAATTTATCCTTGATAATATATCTTTCGCTGAGCTCCCCAGGAATAAGTTTTAATTATTTAAAACACACACACACACACACAGTGTATATCATTTTTAGCCAAATAGACTATTATAATTGATGTTTTTGTTGTGTCAAATAAGTCTAAAAGGTAAAGGTAAAGGAGTCCCATAACCTATAAGGTCGTAGGGGAGCGAGGCGTCAGAGACCTCACTTCTCTAGGGCCAGCATATTGAGGGCGGCGCCCATCTCCTCTCCCTCGCTGCTTTTACCTTCCCTGACCCTAAAGAGGGCAGGTACCCATTTACAGCTGGGTGAACTGGGGGAACTGTACTGAAGCCAAGGCGCACAAACGGTCACCCATCCAACTGGTAACCTCGCTCGACGCTGCTTAACTTGCCTGGGGGAAAGCGAGTGCTCCGACCACTGAGCTATCCCGTCCCCAAATAAGTCTACATGACTTAAATGGCAATAAAATAATTATTCTGAATCTTCCCCTCCAAAAAAACAATCAAACAAGCAAACTCCAGGCTCACTAAAGGGGCAGAACTGTCGCATAAGAAGATGATTTACAACACAAGTTCTTTCCCCTACATCAAGTACACGGCAGTGTTGATTGTGGTGGTGGTGTTTATTGTTGTTGTTGTAGTGTTTTGATGGTTGTGTTCTGTGTGTTGTTGTTTGTGTTGTGGTGGTGGTTATGTACATTGTTGTTGTTTTTGTTGAAGTGTTTTGGTGTTGGTATCATTGTGCTGTTGTTGTTGTTGTAGTAGTGTTTTGATGGTAGTTGTGCTCATTGTTGTTGTAGTGTTGAGGTGTTGGTGTTCATTGTTGTTGTTGTAGTGTTGTTGTGATGGTGTTCATTGTTGTTGTAGTGTTGTGGTTGTGGTGTTTATTGTTGTTGTAGTGTTGTGGTGGTGAAGTTCATTGTTGTTGTTGTTGTTGCAGTGTTTTGGTGGTGGTATCGGTTTTTGTTCTTGTAGTGCTGTAGTGGTGGTTGTGTTAATTGTTCTTGTAGTGCTGTAGTGGTGGTTGTGTTAATTGTTGTTGTAGTGTTTTGGTGTTTTGGGTTTAGACAGACAGACAGACAGATAGACAGAGAGAGAGAGAGAGAGAGGAGAGAGGGAGAGAGGGAGAGACAGACAGACATGCAGGTAGGTAGACAGGCAAGCGAGAGAGAGGGAGGGAGCGAGAGAGAGAGACAGGCAGACAGATAGAGACAGACAGACAGATAGAGAAAAATAGACATACATATACAGACATATAGACAGACAGACAGACAGGCAACAAGAGACTTACTCCTGGCAAAACTCTCTAGAAAAAAGCCACTCTGATAGGGAAACATGTCACAGTTGCAGACAGGAAAAGCAAAAGAATGAGTGGCACTGCTCTTGTGGCGTCGCGCTCTCCCCGGGGGGACCAGCCCGAATTTCACACAGATATTATTAAATAAATAAATAATCAAGTACACAGATCACAGCAGCAACCATCTTTATCGTTACCTTCCTCCTCCTCCTCTCACCCACCTCCCTCCTCCACCTCCTCCTCTCTACCACCTCCCTCTTTCTCCTAATCCTCCACGTCCCTCTTCCTCCTCTCCCCCACCTCCCTCTTTCCTTCCCCCTCCCTCTTTCTCCTAATACCCCACCACCGTCTTTCTCCTAATCCCCCACCTCCCTCTTCCTCCTCTTCCCACCTCCCTCTTCCTCCTAACCCCCCACCTCCCTCTTCCTCCTCTCCCACACCTCCCTCTTCTTCCTCTCCCACACCTCCATCTTCCTCCTAATCCCCCACCTCCCTCTTCCTCTCCTCTTCCCACCCTCCCCTCTTCCTCCTCTCCCCCACCTCTCTCTTCTTCCCTCTCCCCCACCTCCCTCTTCCTCGTAATAGTCCATTTCCCTCTTCCTCCTCTCCCCCTACATCACTCTTCCTCCTCTCCCCCCACCTCCCTCTTCTACCTAATGCCCCACCTCCCTCTTTCTCCTAATCCCCCACCTCCCTCTTTCTCCTAATCCCCCACCTCCCTCTTCCTCCTAATCCCCCAACTCCCTCTTTCTCCTCATCTCCCACCTCCCTCTTCTAACTAATCCCCCACCTCCCTCTTTCTCCTCATCTCCCACCTCCCTCTTCTAACTAATCCCCCACCTCCCTCTTTTTCCTAATCCCCCACCTCCCTCTTTCTCCTCATCCCCCGTCTTCCTCTTTCTCCTCATCCCCCACCTCCCTCTTTCTCCTCATCCCCCACCTCCCTCTTTCTACTAATACCCCACCTCCCTCTTTCTACTAATACCCCACCTCTCTCTGTGGCAGGATGGTTAAGACGTTTGCCTGCCAACAAGTAAACTGTGAGGTTCTGGGTTCGATTCCCAGCCTCGCTCTTTCTTCCCAGATTGACAAACTAATCGAACTGAATGTCAAAGTCTTTCGGATGAGAACATAAACCGAGGCCCCGTGTTCGAACGCACGCAGAACATCTTGCGCACACTTTAAATCATGTTCCGCTTTTTGGAAGAGTAGGCCATTGTGTGCCAGTGGAAACATGTGACAAAATTTAGAAAACCGCATACACACGGAGACTGGATGTAAAAAGCACATGAGTGCTTATGCCATTTTCCTCGATATAAAAGAATAAATAAATAAATAAATTTCCCCACCTCCCTCTTCATCCTAATCCTCCACCTCCCTCTTCCTCCTAATCCCCCACCTCCCTCTTTCTCCTAATCCTCAATCTCCCTCATCCTCCTAATCCTCCACCTCCCTCTTTCTCCTAATCCTCCACCTCCCTTGTTCTCCTAATCCTCCACCTCCCTCTTTCTCCTAATCCTCCACCTCCCTCTTCTACCTAATCCTCCACCTCCCTCTTTCTTCTTATCCTCCAACTCCCTCTTCTACCTAATCCCCCACCTCCCTCTTCTCCTAATCCTCCACCTCCCTTTTTCTCCTAATCCCCCACCTCCCTCTTTCTCCTAAACCTCCACCTCCCTCTTCTACCTAATCCTCCACCTCCCTCGTCTACCTAATCCCCCACCTCCCTCTTTCTTCTTATCCTCCAACTCCCTCTTCTACCTAATCCCCCACCTCCCTTTTTCTCCTAATCCTCCACCTCCCTCTTTGTGTTATTGTTGTAGTGTTTTGATGATGGTGGTGGTCATGTATTGTTGCAGTGTTCTGATGGTGGTGGTGTGCAGTGTTTTGTAGTAATATTGTGATCGTTGTGGTTTTCATTGTGCTGTTGTAGTAGTGTTATGGTGGTGGTAATGGTGTTAATTGTGTTTGCTATATTTTGGGGGTGGTGTTTTTGTTATTGTTGTTCTAGAAGTGTTGGTCGTGGTGGTGTTCATTTTGTTGTTGTGGTGTTTTGGTGGTGGTGGTGGTGTTCATTGTGTTTGTGTGTGTAAACGAACGCAGAACATCTTGGACACACGTTAAATCCTGTTCCGCTTTTCGAAAGAGTAGGCCATTGTGTGCCGGTGGGAACGGATGACAAAATTTACAAAAACGCATACACACGGGTACTGGGTCTTAAAAAGCACATAATAGCTTAATCCATTATCCTCGATATAAAAGAATAAAAACCCAATAAATAAATTAAAATTTTGGTGGTGGTGGTGGTTATTGTTGTTCTAGTAGTATTGTGGTCGTGGTGGTAATCATTGTTGTTGTTGTTGTTATAGTGGTTTGATGGTAGTGGTGTTCATTGTTGTTGTTGTTGTTGTAGTTTGATGGAGGTGGTGTTCATTGTTGCTGTTATTGAAATGGTTTGACGGTGGTGTGTTCATTGTTGCTGTTGTTGTAGTGGTTTGATGGTGGTGGTGTCCATTGTGCTGTTGTTGAAATGGTTTGATGGTGGTGGTGTTCATTGTTGATGTTGTTGTAGTGGTTTGATGGTGGTGGTGTTTAACGTTGCTGTTGTTGTAGTGGTTTGATGGTGGTGGTGTTCATTGTTGCTGTTGTTGTAGTGGTTTGATGGTGGTAGTGTTCATTTTTTGCTGTTGTTGTAGTGGTTGAATTGTGGTGGTGTTCATTGTTGAAGTTGTTGTAGTGGTTTGATGGTGGTGGTGTTCAATGTGTTGTTGTTTTAGTGGTTTGATGGTGGTGGTGTCCATTGTTGCTGTTGTTGTAGTGGTTTGATGGTGGGGGTGTATATTGTTGCTGTTGTTGTAGTGGTTTGATGGTGGTGGTGTTCATTGTGTGTGTTGTTTTAGTGGTTTGATGGTGGGGGTGTTCATTGTTGCTGTTGTTGTAGTGGTTGAATTGTGGTGGTGTTCATTTTTGCTGTTGTTGTAGTGGTTTTAATGGTGGTGGTGTTTAACATTGCTGTTGTAGTGGTTTGATGGTGGTGGTGTTCATTGTTGATGTTGTTGTAGTGGTTTGATGGTGGTGGTGTTCATTGTTGCTGTTGTTGTAGTGGTTTTAATGGTGTGGTGTTTAATGTTGCTGTTGTTTTAGTGGTTTGATGGTGGTGGTGTTCAATGTTTTGTTATTGTAGTGGTTTGATGGTGGTGGCGTCCATTGTTGCTGTTATTGTAAATGGTTTGATGGTGGTGGTGTCCATTGTTGCTGTTGTTGTAGTGGTTTGATGGTGGTGGTGTATATTGTTGCTGTTGTTGTAGTGGTTTGATGGTGGTGGTGTTTCATTGTGCTGTTGTTGAAATGGTTTGATGGTGGTTGTGTTCATTGTTGCTGTTGTTTTAGTGGTTTGATGGTGGTGGTGTCCATTGTTGCTGTTGTTGTAGTGGTTTGATGGTGGTGGCCATTGTTGCTGTTATTGTAGTGGTTTGATGGTGTGGTGTTCATTGTGTTGTTGTTGTAGTGGTTTAATTGTGGTTTGTTTCATTGTGCTGTTGTTGAAATGGTTTGATGGTGGGGGTGTTCATTGTTGCTGTTGTTGTAGTGGTTTGATGGTGGTGTTCATTGTAGCTGTTGTTGTAGTGGTTTGATGGTGGGGGTAATCATTGTGTTTTATTGTAGTGGTTTGATGGTGGTGGTGTCCATTGTTGCTGTTATTGTAGTGGTTTGATAGTGGTGCTAATCATTGTGTTTGTTGTTGTAGTGGTTTGATGGTGGTGGTGTCCATTGTTGTTGTTATAGTGGTTTGATGTGGTGGTGTCCATTGTTGCTGTTATTGTAGTGGTTTGATGGTGGTGGTGTCCATTGTTGCTGTTATTGTAGTGGTTTGATGGTGGTGGTGTCCATTGTTGCTGTTATTGTAGTGGTTTGATGGTGGTGGTGTCCATTGTTGCTGTTATTGTAGTGGTTTGATAGTGGTGCTAATCATTGTGTTGTTGTTGTAGTGGTTTGATAGTGGTGGTGTCCATTGTTGCTGTTATTGTAGTGGTTTGATAGTGGGTGTCCATTGTTGCTGTTATTGTAGTGGTTTGATGGTGTGGTGTCCATTGTTGTTGTTATTGTAGTGGTTTGATGGTGGTGGTGTCCATTGTTGCTGTTATTGAGTGGTTTGATAGTGGTGCTAATCATTGTGTTGTTGTTGTAGTGGTTTGATAGTGGGGGTGTCCATTGTTGCTGTTATTGTAGTGGTTTGATGGTGGTGGTGTTCATTGTAAACTGTTGTTTGTAGTGGTTTGATGGTGGTGCTAATCTTGTGTTGTTATTATAGTGGTTTGATGGTGGTGGTCCATTGTTGCTGTTGTTGTAGTGGTTTGATGGTGGTGGTGTTCATTGTTGCTGTTGTTGTAGTGGTTTAATGGTGGTGGTGTTTAACGTTGCTGTTGTTTTAGTGGTTTTATGGTGGTGGTGTTCATTGTGTTGTTGTTTTAGTGGCTTGATGGTGGTGGTGTTCATTGTTGCTGTTATTGTAGTGGTTTGATGGTGGTGGTGTTCATTGTTGCTGTTGTTGAAGTGGTTTGATGAGGGTGGTGTTCATTGTTGATGTTATTGAAGTGGTTTGGTGGTGGTGGTGTTCATTGTTGCTGTTGTTGTAGTGGTTTGATGGTGGTTGTGTTCATTGTGCTGCTGTTGTGTTTTGGTGTTTTGGTTTTGGACAGACAGACAGACAGACAGACAGGCAGGTAGGCAGGTAGGCAGACAAACAGACGAGACAGCGACAGAGACAGAGACAGAGACATAGAAAGACAGACATACAGAGAGACTGACTGAGATACAGAGAACTACATACATACAGACAAACAGAGATATAGAGAAATACACACAGACAGAAAAATAGACAGAGAGACAGACATACAGAGACAGACAGACAGAGACAGACAGACAGACAGACAGACAGACAGTGACATACAGTGCAGACAAGGAACACAGGGAGAGAACAGTGTGGGACGGAGATACAGATACTGACAGTGGGGAGAGAAATAGGGAAAGACCACTGTAGACATTAAGAAACAAAGAATCAAACGGAAAAGGAGAGAGAGAGAGAGAGAGAGAGAGAGAGAGAGAGAGAGAGAGAGAGAGAGAGAGAGAGAGAAAAGAGAGAGAGAGAGAGAGAGAGAGAGAGAGAGAGAGAGAGAGAAATTCAATCACAAATTCTTTTATTTCGGGGATAATGAATAAGCACTCATGTGCTTTTTTACATCCAGTCCCTGCCCGTAGGGATACATCTTAATAATAACCCAACACTTATACAGTCTCGCAGTAGAAACATGGGAAATCATCCTTTCAAAGCAGCCGCACCCCCCCCCCCCCAACAACTCCCCCCCCCCCCGCCCGAAAGCAAACTTATAAAAGAAAACCCTAAAAACATCCCCCACCACCCACCACCCCCACCCCCAAAAAAAACCCAACACAACCAACTCACAACCAAAACAAACAAACAAACAAAAGAGAAAGAAAAAACAAACCAACAAAAGAAGAAAAAAAGAGAAAAAGAAACAACAACAACAAAACCAAGAAGAATAACAACCAAACTAAATAAGTCATAAAGATAAACATCTACGCATTATCAAATGGTACATATACTTGTTACACATAACAATAAGATATTGAAATAGGGCACTCGTTAAGACTTAAGTGCAGAGGGCAAGTCCAATAAGTATTGAAAATATAAAATATGAATCCTTCATCAGGATACACCATAACTATAAGCAAAACGATAAAAGGTGAGAGAGAGAGAGAGAGAGAGAGAGAGAGAGAGAGAGAGAGAGAGAGAGAGAGAGAGAGACAGACAGAGAGACAGAGAGACAGAGAGACAGACAGACAGAGACAGAGACAGAGTGTGTGTGTGTGTGTATTTCAAAGATAATATCTAATTTATAATTCCCAAAACAGTACACGATCACCAACACTCATTTTTGATTATACTCGTTTCAAATTATATGTCATGATAATGAAATAAACTCAATACTCATATATTCACACAATAAAAACAAGAAACAAAACAAAAGAAGAATCTAAACCTATACAGTCATTGAGGGAGAGAATGTGAGTGAGTGAGTGAGTGTGTGTGTGTGTGTGTGTGTGTGTGTGTGTGTGTGTGTGTGTGTGTGTGTGTGTGTGTGTGTGTGTGTGTGTGTGAGGAATAATACTAAATATATAATACTCACAGAGCACACGATCAACAACACCAACACTTTTTAATTATACTCATACAAATTGAATGTCATGATAATAAAAATAAGAGCAATACCCATCCACTCACACAATAAAGAGGGGGGAAACCCCAATAAAGTCATAAAAAGAACATCTAAACATTGTAAGTAATAGAAACAAATTCTTTTTTTCCCCAGGATAATGAATAAGTACTCATGTGCTTTTTACATCCAGTCCCCGCCCGTAGGGTCACATGTTAATAATGAACTCAGTACTCATACTTTCAAACAGTAGAAGCAAAAGGAAAAAACTTTTAAAAAAGAAAAAGAGAGAAAAAGGAAACAAACAAACAAACAACCCCAGACAAACAAAAACAAAATAAACCTCAGAAACCCCCCCCCCCCCCCCAGAAAAAAAAGAACCATCCCCAACCAAACAAATAAACAGAAAAACAACAAACAACAAACAAACAAATGAGGAGGGAAAAAAACACCAAAAAAACCCAACACCGTCCAACCCACCCCCACCCCCACACACACATACACCAAAACAAAAAACAAATAGACAAAAAACCCAAACCAATCAACAAACAACAAAACAACAACTACAGCAATAACAGCAGAGAGAGAGAGAGAGAGAGAGAGAGAGAGAGAGAGAGAGAGAGAGAGAGAGAGAGAGAGAGAGAGAGAGAGTAAGCCAAACTTGTAGATCATAAAATTGAACACCTTCATATTGCAGAATAGTACACATAGCTGTTACACGTAATAATAAAATATTGAAATAGGACATTCACTGGAGCTCAAGTACAGTCAACAAACCAGCCGCCATGGCGCAGTGGTTAGCGCCTTGGGTTACGGACTGGAAGGTCGCGGGTTCGAATCCCATAAGGATTTTTCGGACTCCGGCCGGCTCCTACCCAGAGTGAGTGTGCTGTGGGCTCAGTGGGAAGACTGGGACCACACATTCGAGCTTCATCCACTCAACGGATGCGAGTTTGAGAGTGTTGCTCAAATTACCTGATCAACACTGCACGTGTCTGTATCTCTCTGGCCCGGTTGACGCCGGGATATATTATGATAGTAAGCGTAGAGTACAACCCTGTCAAGTAGTCTCAAAGCATATGCACTTCCACAGCAGCATAATTACGTCATCCTCATTGTCATTGATCATCATGCAATTAAAAAAATTGCCTCTGATTCCGTGGTCCCAGTTTCTCTGGTCTCATGGTGACCTCAGATTCGGTTTACCCATACACTTCTGTACCTGTGGTGAGTTTG